>VYZP01072024.1:0-62107 GCA_013400635.1 Hypocryptadius cinnamomeus
CTGCTAAGGGAAAATGAACTCCATCTCAGCCAGATCCAATACATTGTCCAAGTGAGGCTTCGCCCATTGTCAGCTGGCCCCACTGCTGGGATGGGTTTGGCAAGCACTTGGTACCAGCAACAATTTATATAACATTTTATATATGTATGGATGTATTTATAACATTTTACATATGCATGTGCACATACACACACAAATATATGCACACACACATGTATACAGGCATGCATATAGTCACAGAATCATTTAGGTTGGAAAAGACCTTCAGAATCATTGAGTATATATTTTTATGCTGTGCTGCCATCCAGTAACCTTAGGAGCTGAACGCACAAAAGGAGTGTTGCTGCCTTTCTGGGCACACTGTCTGTTGTTCAAATACCTACAAAGTTAACCATGACCTCTTCACTCCAAGTAAGCAAGGGTTAGGTTAGAATCATAAAACCATAGAATCATTTAGGTTGGAGAAAACCCTTATGCTCATTGAAGCCCAGTGTTACCCCAGCACTGACAAGTACACCACTAAACCACATCCCAAAGTGCTACATCTACTTGCCTTTTAAACACCTCCAGGTTTGTTGACTCCACCACTTCCCTGGGCATCCTGTTTCAATGCTTGACAACTCTTTCAGTGAAGATATTTTTCCTAATATCCAATCTAAGCCTCCCCTGCTACAACTTGAAGCCATTTCCTCTTGTACTAAATAATAATTACTGGTAAGTATTTTTGCTGCTTTACTAGTGGTAATTTTATGGTGACTTGTAAAATTGAAATATAGACTTGCTACTAATATTCATTACTGCCAATATTGATTTCTGCTGCTGTTATAATATATTTGCTTGAGCTGGTTTTGGCTAGGATAGAGTTAATTTTTTTTCAGAGCAGCTAGCACAATTCAGATTTTTGCTGGAAACAGTGTTGATAATACAGAGATGTTTTAGTTACAGCTGAGCAGAGCTTACACAGATTCAAGGCCTTTTCTGCTCCTCCCCCCACCCCACCAGCGAGGATGCTGGGGGTGCACAAGGAGTTGGGAGGGGACACAGCCAGGACAGCTGACCTCCACTGACCACAGGGACATCCCAGAGCATCATGCTCAGCACACAGAACTGGGGGAAGAAGAAGGAAGTGGGGTACGTTCACAGTCATGGCATTTGTCTTCCCAAGTCACTGCCAGGCGTGAAGGAGCTGTTTTCCTGGGATTGGCTGAACACCTGCCAGCCAGACTCTGAAGGAATTAATTCCTTGTTTTGCTTTGCTTGCATGCAGCTGTGGCTTTACTTATGGGACTGTCTTTATCTTGACCCACGTTTTCTCACTTTTTCACTCTTCCAGTTCTCTCCCCTATCCCACTGTGGCAGAGTGAGAGAGTGGCTGTGTGGGCCTGAGCTGTCACCTGGGCTTAAACCACGAAAGCCTTACAATAGTTACTCATAGCAAGATATACTTGTTTTGCTAATCACCAGTATGCTTGCCTTGATAGTGGTGACTTGTATTAAAATGCAATAAAGTAATTTAGGAAATAAAGCCTCCATGTCCTTGTGCATGACAGGGTCCTGCAAGCCCATGGCTGCAACCTTTGCCCCCACACAGACTGGGTGATCCTGGGTCATGGCAGCTGAATGGACAAGTTTCTGATCTGGCTGCATCCAGTGGACACCAGCAGAAACTAGTGGGCATGAGAAAGGGACAGGATGAAATAAACTCCTGTGTCTCTGCTGTATAGTTTTGACCTTTGCAGGCTGGCAGTGGAGAGGAGAACAGCCAATTCCAGTTTGTGTGTTCAGGTATGGAGATGGTGCTGGGATATGCTGCTGGGCTGCAGATGCTGTGAGTTACCTCACTGTGGCATTTCCTGCAGGCAGCTTAGTGATCCTTTTCTCAACACTGTAGCTCCTTGGCTTTCCACTTGGCTGGAGAAACCCAAGGTTAAATAAGTTCAAGAGTGTGGAGCATTCATCTTCCAGAGCCTTGGGCTTTGCCTTCAGCTGCTGAGCACCTTCTTAGTCCCCTGTAAAGGGCAATGAGGATGCAGGCAGGCATGCCTCACTCAGGCTTGTGTAACAGAGAACGGTTCCACTGCAGCTCCACAATTAACAAAACAAATCATGCTGCCATTGGCCTTGACTTTTCCCAAGGAATGGTGCTGTCACCTCCCCCAGACTAGCAGCACAGGGAAAGGCACTGGTGAGCCCCAGCTCCAGCAACCCTGCAGAAGCAGCAGCCCTCAGCTGTGGCTGGGGAAACAGGAGGAGATGATGTTGCAAGGGGATCCGGATTCCAACTTGGCTAGACGAGCACTGACATTTTTCCATCACATCTGACCCGCTGATGCCTTCTGCTGGAGCTTTCATTCAGGAATGCTAGCTGTGGTCAGGCTGCATGTATTTACAGACACAAATAAACTGCTGCTGACTGAAATACACCACTCCCATGACTGTGCTTGGCACTACTCTTGCAAGGGCAAAGGCAGATCTGCTTACCCAGTAACACGAAGCCTTAACAGTGCTCCCTTACTTTTTTTTTTTAAGATGTAACCTTGTGGAAAAGCTGAATTTGGGGGGCAGCTCTGCACTGCCTGGTGCAGCACCACAGGCAGCACTGACAGCGCCAACCCTATTCACTTCTTTTTGTACACTGGCTTAGTAGCCTGGCCTGTGGCACCCTTCCCTTGCTCATTTGGTCCCACATTGCTCCCTGCCTACTCTGCAGACCAGTCTGCTTTACAGCTGAGTCGTGTCCCTGGGCAGGGGAAGGAGGGCACTTGCAGTCCCGTCCCCAAACCTTTTCTCTGCTTTTTCCATTCTCCCTGCCCAAACCACCCCTTAGCAATGAGTCAAATCTTGGCTCTCTACAACTGCCTGGGTTGCCCAGTCTCTCAGCCCTAACCCAGTGTTGTGGGAAATGCCACAGCACAAAGGTAATCTGCAAGAGTGCAAGGGAAAGGGTGGCAGAGGGGCACTGCCTTTGCCTCTCCTTTCAGAGTGCAAAGGGGTGGATTTGTTTTGAAACTGCTTGGTCCCTCACAAATTAACTGAAGCAGAAGTGTATTCACAGTATTTGCTGATTTGGGTGGCAAAGCTGGTTTAAAGTATTCCTGCCCTTCCTTTTCCTGGGCTTTCCTTCCTGCTCCCCCTTTCTGTGCCTGGGGCAGTATGATTTGTGTGAGGCAGCCACGTGAACCAAGCTAAAACTTGCTCTGTCTCCTTGTGATGATTATTTTCTGACTGCTTTCTATTTTTTGTCTCAATGATGAAATCTATCTTGCCATCTTGGCAAGTGGCAGTGGGATGATCACAAACCCCAAATTTACCCCAAGGATGCTCCTTCCCAGGTGGCAGGGTTAGTCCCAGCTATCCAAAATGCAATTTCTCAGCCTGCAAACTTTAGCCTGGACTTCATTATCGTGTAGATATGGAGCCCTGAAGAGCTGCCCCTGTGCAGTACTCAGGCCTGTCCTGCAGCTCGTGGTGCTGCAGGGAGGAGGCAGCACAGCCTCCAGCCCACCTGTGGCGGGTTACACTAAGGCAGCATTTAACCAGAGCCTGCCCCTGCACTTGTTTTCAGGGTGAATCTATGCACCCTCCTCCCCTGCTAGGGCAGATTTAGTGGAATCAAGTGGGGAGACAGCATAAATTTCATTTGCTTGAGGTTTTGAGTTTTTTACCCCACCTGATCAGCAGCGATGCCGCCAAGGCGCCACTTTCTGCCCTCCTAAAAATCCCAGTTCTGAGATATTTTTAGTATGGTCTGCTGCATTTCTTCAGTGCTGCTTGTAGGTGGAGGGGGGGGCCATAAAGTTCTTGAAGGAGAGCTGTTTTTACTGAACAAATAAGAGCTTCTGTTTATAGAGGCAAAAACACAGAAAAAAAATAAATCCGGAAGGATGGGCCCGTGGCCCTTTTCCAATGAGAAGAGCGAGTCAAAACAATGAACACCATTTGTTTTTGCTTTTCCCTGGCAAGCTTCCTTCAGCTGACTATTGCATGATCTGTTCAGGGTGAAGAGACAAGAAAAAAAGAAATTTTAAAAAGGAAGGAAAAAAAAAATCCAGGCAGTAGCAATTGCTCCAGCTTCTCTCTCCTGTGACGGCTGCAGCCCCATCTGTGTGGGTTTAAAGCTGCAGCTGTCAGCAGGGAAACCCAAACTCCAGCTCCAGAGGAAAACAGACAGGGCTGGGGGAATAGTTTGGGGGGAAAAAATAAAAAGAAAGCAAAAAACCAAAGCAAAATATATGTTGTGAAGCAACAACACTGGTCTTTATCCAGCTCTCTTTCCAAAAGTTCAGGGCTCCCCTGCTTTTCCAGCTGGGCACCACGGGACCCCACATCAACAGTCCTCTGGTAAAAAGTCAGAGGTCTGGATGAGCTGCTGTGTGCTCTCAGCTGCCCTCCTGCAGCCCCCTGGGCTGGACACCTATCTGCACACTGTAAGGAATGGGTGTTTATATTAGTTTCCCCAGACTGAACTCCCTTTTCCTCAGGCTCCCACCTGTTCCCAACCTGTTTAACACCATTGGCTCAGATCAGGAGCTCCCTGCCCCAGGTCAACACCAGTGTATTAAATCAACACAACTTCTGTGGCAGTCCCTACAGCTCCAGCTCCATGTTTTATGGCCATGCTTTGACTGATAAGGCTATATTAATAAATCCATCAAGCAGCACCACTGCTGCTGGCAGGAGGAGCAGGCCCCAGTTTTGGTGGGGGTCTCAGCAAAGAAACAATCCACTCTATTCACAGCATCATATATGCACAATTGTTTTATTTTGGGGTTTATATAAAAAAAATTCCTAAAGACTGCAGAGCTTTTTTCATCCTAATTTCTTACACATATGGTTCCAAGACCCTGTTTTCAAGCTAATTCCCCCCCTAACAACTTGTGATGGAGTGGGTTCCCCTGATTTTTGACCTAGTCACCTTTTCTAACAGGATATGTCTAAAGCTGCAATATGGCACTTGGTTCATTTAGTTGGCAGGTTTAATACATCTGGAAAGCTGGGGTATGGAGATGCACACGGCTCAGAGTCCATCAACACAGGCAGGGACCCTGCCCTCACATCTGTGCCTCCAGAATGAACCAGACCTTTCTCCTTACTGTGCAAATAACAGGCTTTGGTCATCGACCAGTCCCGTCATAAGGGATTCTCGCCCCTGAAGAGAATCCCATCTTCAAGTGGGGAAGCAGCCCGGCCATTCAAGCAATTGTCCACGGCAGTGCCAGGCACTGAGACCCTTCAGTCAACTGTACCGTTGTAAGACTTGTTGAGTTTGTTGAAGGTGAACTCTACATTATGCGTGGAAATAGGCTTTCGGTAGAGAGGATTGGATGCCTTTGGAGAGAGGAGCAGACAAAAAGAATAAAGATGAGGAACGAAGTCCGTGCCAAGGTAAAAACATATCAATTAGTTAGGTGACAGCACTGTGTTTGACTTTGAGTGGACTGAACATTCAGATCCAAAGGCAGTGTTGTTTATCCAGAGTTGGTCCATCAGACCCACCTTCCATCCCGCCTGCAGGCAGAGGCACTGCGCTCCAATGACAAGCACCCCTCCTCAAAGCCTCCAAGAAGGGCTCCCTCACAGACCTGATCAATGTGGCTGCCACCACGGTCTCCCCTACCTCCTTCAGCCTCCAGGCCTGCTTGGAAATAGATGATGAAACCAAAAGCTGGGTATAGTTCTGCAAAGCATTTATAATTTGCCTAGGAGAAAGCAGTGCAAGATGCTGGACCCTGAAGGCACCACAGGGCATGGACACCTGCATCCCTCATTCCTGCCACCCTTTTCCATCACTGCAGAGCTGTTTGCTGCCAGTGCATCCCAGCAGCCCCCCTAGCAGCACCCCCACCCCAGGCTCACCATTTCATATCTGGCGCGGGAACGTTCGCTCTGGAATCGGTCGAACTCCCGCCTGTCGTGAATGGTGACGAGCAGCTTCCAGAGCGCCAGCAGGATGATGCCAATCAGCACCACGCTGCCAATCACTGCCAGCACGATGGTCACAGCGCTGGGGGCTGAGCTGCAGGCTGGCAGGGAGGCAGAAAAGCTAATTAGCTCTGGTGTGAGTGTATCCCGGATCAGGTAATAACTTGGACTGCAGCCACAGAGCAAGCGACCTCAGGCAGCACTAGCAGCAGTGGCTAAATTTGAAAAGCAACAGTCCCCTCTGAAATTGCACTGATTTTTTTTTTTTTTTTTAATTAATTAAATTCCTGGCTAGAGGCAGGTCAAAAGGACACCTCTCATGGATGTCACCAGAGCTGGGATGTCACATAGTAGGGCTGCAGTGCCACTGTCCAACAGTGATGCAGGGTTTTAATGCCAGCTGACCCATGTGGGACACAGAGCGTTAAGGTGCCTCTGGCGAAAATCAGCTCAGCTTCTCCCACACAGAGACAGGTGATCACTAAGGACTTTATATAAGGACATCAACTGTCAGCTAATCAGCTGGTCTTTCAATTAAGTGCAAGATGCAGCACAGTTGAAATAGAACACGAGGAATCTCAGTCTTTCCCATATTGGCCCGTGCCTTGGAGGACCAAGCAAATCACAAGAAGCTACTGCTGGATGCTCGCCAGCTTGTCCTACAACACCACAAGGGGTTTTCTTTGAGCAACTGCATTGCATGTGATTAAAATAATGCTGGGAAGTACAGCATTCTGCACAGCCTGAGGAAGGGAGCAGGGACATGCAGCCCTTACGCTGCCTGGATCAGAACTCCTTGGCAATGTGGAAATCCTTAGGTGGTGCAGGGCTTTCCCAATATCCTAATCTTAACCAGCAGCTGCATCAGGTATCCTCTTCTGATGTTTTTGTTCACAGGGGCTTTATTTCCAAATCAAGCAAGTTTTTGCTACTTAAATAGGCTTCAGTTAATTCAGCCTCCTAAAGCTCTTCAGACACTTGCTGGCAATGCTGATGGCTCAGGTGCAAGGTTTACTCTCCCAGTTCTTTTTTACTAAGTTGCGAGCATTTGGAGCTGGGTTTCATCACTGTAAAACCCTTCAGTCTAAATCACCCTGGTTTATCTGCTCACACATGCAGCCAGCTCCCCAGCAGCCCATCACCTCTTCTGAGGCTGCCAGTGCTGTCAAAAAAGAAATCCAAGGAAGGGCCAACCTGGCTCCTTGAGGACGGTGAGGTTGGATTTCCCACTAGGAAGCTCCAAGTAGGTGAACTTCATGACGCAGTTGTTCACTGGGTAGGCACAGAGGATCGCGTTGGGGTCATCTGTTTCTGGAACCAGATGCAAGAATCACAGGATTTTGTAGAAGATTTTATACATTAAAAAAAAAAAAATCCTAAATACTTCACAACTTTTGTACCATAATTTTTCAAAGAAATGCTTCCAACCGCCTCTATTTTTTAACATAATCCCCCCTAAAAACCTGCAATGGTGTGGGCTCCCTGATTCTGAANGATATGGGAGATGCAAGAAATGAGAGGACTTTATTCTCAGAGCCACGCGAGTGCTGTGTGTTTGTGTCTGACACACCACAGCAGACAGAGCGACCAGACAGAGCCTGTCAGTGCTGCCTGAGGAAGGCTGCTTCACAGAAGTAATTTAAGATTGAGCAAAGCCATCACCTAAGGTTTGCAGACCTAGTTTAAGAAGTGATTTCAGCAGAGGCACTGCCCTGAACAGCCACAGCTCTCCCCATTGCAGGGACAGTGTCCGGAGGGAGTTGGGGAAACATCTCTGGCTGTGACAGGAGCACAGCTCTGCAAGCCTGCAAGGGCTGAGGGTTCCATGGGAGAGGAATTTGGGGACCCAGTGCTGTTGGCTAGCAAAGACATTCATGACCTTGTGTTAGGCACCTGGAAATAGCTTTCCACAGTTCTTGTATCCATGCCTGTCATGCTGAAAAATGATCACATTAATGGCCACTGCTATGCCAGCCCCTTAGCTCTCTCCTGTCTGTTTGTTTTCCCTTTCAATGCCTTTGACCTGCATCCAGTTAAAAGATTAATACCCTCCATTTCAACAGCTGAGCTTAGATGCAGCTGCCCCTCTGGTGAGTCCTGACACATTCCTGGTGTGGACAAAACTCAGCTGTTCCTACCCTGGGACAGGAATACCTCCTCTATCTACACAGTGGTAGAAAAGCATGGGCTGGAAAAGCGCTGATTGTCACAAAGCAAAGTACTAATTAGATTAATAGAGACAATACTTCCACGTTTCTTGACTAATTCCCTTTTGGGTTGAGCAGCAAATCTTAGTTCCTGTAGATCTAGCTGCTTTCGCTCCCATCCTTGCACCATCATTTCAGTAAAAGATACAGTGATTAAAGTCTCAATAGTAATGATTTCTGTTGATATTCACTAGGTTTCAGAGATCACATGTCAACAGAGAGAGGTGTGAGGGCTCCACTGAGTTTTCAGGTTCACTGATGTGTGCTGCTGCCAGGTTCAGCTCGGAGCAGGACCTGTCATGCTGCTCTCATGCTGAAAGCTCCTCTCTGGAACTACCAGGAATACAAAGGAATGCAGAACCAAAGGATATCCTGCAGAATCCAAAGCAAGTCATACAAGCCTCCCATGAGGCAGCCTTCTGGCTCGTGAGTCCAATGACAGAGACCTCTGCTCAACAAAGCTTTGAAGCCCTGACTGCATCATATCCAGGGTCAAAAGGCAGCTGGGATGCTCAAGGATGTGTTCATTGCAACTTGATATTTAAGAAGGTCCTATCTTCTTCTGCCAGGACAATACAGACCTATGTATTCTGTGACAAATATCAGCATTCTCCCTTTCAGCAGGGACTTGTAATATGTGCTGAATTATACAAAGGCACTTGAAAACCAGGATTTGGCCAAGTCTGCCTGCGAAGAAGTCCACAGACCACAAGAACTTTCTTCAGGAATATTTTGCTTTATCTTTCTCTAGCAGCCCAGATCTCCAAGCCACAAAGTGCCTTGAGCACCCAAGATCGCAGCACTGTGTGCAATCTGACTGCAATAGTTCAACAGAAGCATACGCGCAATTCCCAAAAATGTCTTAAAGTAGAAATCTGGCTGTTTTTTCTCTGAAAGCCATGCAGGGGGCTGGCAAACTACAGCCCAGCCTCACCTTCCAGGGAGCAGGCAGAACAAAAGCTGACCTTGGCATAGTACACTAACCAGGCAGGAGGGATGAGCTTTGACTCCCAATATGTGCTGGCCAGACAGGCATTAGAAAGGAGCTTTGTGTGTTTTGAACTTCCAAACCTCTCACAGGGTGCTGGTGCAGGTGCAATCCCTGCTAAACTGCACAGTGAATGGAGAGAATGAGAGTGAGTGTCCCAAAGGGAAGGGTAGGAAACTCCACTGGTCATAATTTAAAAGCAGGGCTCTGGATGTGAGAGGAGTCAATGGGAAAAACATCACCTGCAGACAGCTCAGGAGGAAGTGAGTGAAAGGCTGAGCAACGTGCGGGACTCCCACCTCTATAAACTAAGGAAGAGGAGGAAATGCCAGATGCAGACAGTAACTTATCCCTGCTTGATCTCCATCCCTCCCTCCAAGAGATATTGCTAAGACCAAGGTCAGGATTGTGATTAAATCTGTTACAAGTCTGGATCCCCCCATCTCCCCTAAATAGCAACCAGGGACTCCCAGAACATATCTTGAAAAGAGCGGGGAGAAAGTCATATGCTGAGAGATGCACATGTGGGATGACCTCTAGAAGAGGACACAAAGGGCAGGAGATTGCCAGGGGGACTTGTAGCAGTCAGTTCCACCAAAGCAGAACTCATTTTCCAAACAGCTTTGCTTTCTTTTACCAGCTCACTTCTTCCAAGATGAAGCTTCAGAAGATTAGAAAATGCCTTTTCTTGGGTGATACTTTGTCCTTTTGCACTCTCTCACGACTCCTCTCTGTGTCATGTGACCTCACCCCACTCTCTTTGCTCCCTGCACTGGCAGCAGTGGTTAGATGTTATTTAAAATCAAGGAGTTTTTTACTTCAGTATGGATTATAGCCCAGAGAGAGTGTCACACATACACATATACACACACACACATATTCACACCACCTACACAGACACACACATTTCTAAATACCAGGTGCTCCCTGAAGCTTTCCTTACAGATATGTCTTAGTCTGGTTAAGAAGAGTTCAATGCCACAGTCACCAGCTCCCACCACCTGCAGTCCTGCTGCTGCCAGCTTACCAAGAACATCCACAGTGGTGATGATCTCATCCTTGCAGTGCTTTTGACAGGTTTGGTTATCAGCCAGTCTTCCTGAGTTAAACAGCTTGCATTCAATACAATCCCTGCAGGAACACACACAGAGGGGAAGATTAAGCACACGTCAGAAATTGCATCAACACAGCGATTCAGCCCCCAGGAAGGGACTCCCTGGGTGCTGGTCTGGAGGCTGCACATCTGCACCACAAGGGAGAAGCAGCTTCAGGGCCGGGAATCTCCATTGCAAGGATGGATTTATTCTAGGATTCCCTGAAGGTGCAAAGCACATGGTAGGTTTGGGGTCTGTTTGCCCTTTGGATGTCAGGAGCTGCACGTCAGCTACTGCAAAATCCATCCTGCCTTAGATCAAGGCAGGCAGTCCTGTTGCTCTGTGCTAGTCTGAGGCCGATGCCTGGGGCACCTTCATTACTGTGAAGCAGGGACAGTGATTCTGATTCTAGACCTCCCCTCCTCTGCAGCTCAGAGCTCTCTGCACCCAGACATCTGCAGCTCAGAGTGCATCAAAATGGGGTTGCCAGCCTTTCCTGCAGAGTGAGACAGCACTGGAAATGAGCAGGGACATGAATCTCCATGAGCACTAGGGCAACAAGCCTTGTTGCTGCTCTACCTGGGATACTGTCAGGCTGCTTAGCACGGGCCCCTAGCAGCAGTAGGCTTGCTTGGGGCCTATCACATATTTAACAAAGCAGAAGTAATTTGCTAGCTGAAAAGTCTCCCAGGAACTAAAGAGCTGCCCTTCTCACCAGCGAGAAATCCCTCCTGAACTGCCTGTGAGTACCTTTTAGTGCTACAGACACCTGGGCAGGTGGGACACTTCTCACAGGTCTCTCCGAAAGCGCCTGGCTCGGTGCACTGACACTTGCCGCAGACGCAGGCACCGCGGCCGCTGCACATCTGCCCGTCACTGGAAACACAGCTGTCCATCTCCGTGGAGCAGTTGCAGTTGTCCCCGATGTAGCCGGCGTGGCACTTGCACTCCCCGCAGTGACACTCCCCGTGACCTGAAGGTGAGAGCAGGGGAGAGGTGTCAGCAGAATTCAGGGCCACCAATGGGTGCTGTGGCTGGGAGGGACCAGCAGCCCAGCAGGAAGAGCTGCCAGAGAGACCTTACTTGGCAGGGCAACAAACAGATGCTGATGGGAAACACTTAAATATCAAATTAATATCAAAATTCAGCAGCAAAAAATACCTACTCATTGCTCTTCCAGCTTCCCTCTATAGCTCCTCAAGACAAATGGGCACCTCCCCCTTCCTACTTTTGTATGAAATAATCTCTTCTTTCTCTTTACATCGAGAGATATTAAGATGGGAAGGCAGTACTGCTTCCTTGCTGGTTCTGAGCCCAGAGTTTAGCAGCAAAAAGCCTAGCAGGTTGCCCACCTCATAAAATGACCTCATAAAGTATTTCCTTCCCTTTCTTCTTAACAGTTTTGCTTAAGAAGTTCTCTTAAAACCTTTAAAAAAGTTGTATCAACAAGCACTATTTCCTGTGTCCAAACAAGACCTCTGTGTCCCAGCCAGAGTCACAAAGGTTGCTGGGACCAGCTGAGTTCCCCCAGGGAGCAGCTCAGGGCAGCTCACAGCAGAAATGGATGAAGAAACCAATCCAGTAAGGGCTCTCCTCCACTGAAGCATCCCTTTGGAGCTATGGGGTTTAGTGAAGGGCTGAGAAAGTCAACAGGCTCCAAGGCTGTCAGTGGCAGTAGGTGGAGTGGCTGTCCACTGAGCAGCTGGCTTCAGAGAGGCATCCATCTGCTGGGGACTGCTCAAATTCTTCCCTGGCCAGTCCCAAGGAGAAGGGATGCCTTCACAGGCATAGTTTATAGAGCTGAAGAGTTTGTAAACAAGGCTCATCAGCAACCTAATTACAGCTCAGCTTTTCCACTGGAAAGAGCCTCAAGCACCCCAGACATGATAAATTATATACATGCTCCTTTCATCGACACAAACCCGCGGATCTCCCTGCCTCTCCCACTGTGCCAAGATTACCAGAGGCTGTGGATTGCCAAGCTATGTCCCCTGCCAAAAGTCACAGGAGCACCTTCTGTTTTACTAGGCATCTCATATATCCCAGCACATCACAAGTTGTCCTTCTACAGCCTCTTCTGCACTCCCACCGTTTGCTTTGGATCCAGCCTGCATATTCAAACATTACTGGACAAAGGAGATTATGTTTACAAGATCTCTAGAGGTGACCTCCTTCTGTGCCTACATCTGATGGAGATTAAAATCCCTTACTTTGCTTGCCTTCACAATGACAGCCTTGCCCTTTCCTCAGACAGAAAGCTCTGGGTTTCCATGAGCTCAGCTACATCCACAGCTGCTGCTGTTTGGGGGGCAGCTCCAGAGTGGGGGACTCCCAGGACCATCACTTCACAAGTAAACCAAATGGGGTGTCTGGCTTTTATTCACAATTAATTCAGGTGACTGGGCTCTCACACACAGGAGGTTTCGTGCCTCTATGGCAATGCAAGTGTCCAAATTAACTATAAACTATGGTTTTCATAAAGGGTGCTATTTCAAGGAATCCAAAGCAGCTGCCAATTAGTAAATGTGCTCAGGCTTGAATTTGAACCATGAGGGCCAAGAGAAGCAAGCTGATGGTATTCATATCACCCCTCAGCTCTCCTAGGACACCACAGAATGCAGCACAAGATGTGACTCCAGAGGAAGTCTGTCTCTGGACCATTATATGGTTCTGTTTTTAAAGGCATCAGTGCTAGGTCACAGGAGGCTAGAAAGACTGCACATCCTTTCCAGCCCCTGGCAGGCTGGAGGTGGAGCCTGAAATTACTGTTCTGGGGAAGGGAAATGGCCATTTGTAAATAATGCATCCTATTAAACCACTGTGATTGGAAAACTTAAGAAACAGCATCTTAAAGGATGTGGTTTTGTTTATTGGTGGGGATGAAGAAAAAGCCATTCTGTATGAGGGTGACTAAGTGTGGGGTGTGAGCTTAAAACGTCAAAACATGTTGACATGTGTTTCCTGCCTTGGCCACACTGGCTTAGTGTTCAAGAAGTCACTGGCTGAAGCTCATCATGGTCAATGTGCCAAGAGCAGGAATTTCCATCTTGACCTTCAATGGCAAAGATGTCACAGTCTCCACTGCTCCCATCAGCTTGAAAGAGTGACCATTCCTGCAAGCACCGTGAGCTACACTTCTGGTGCCATCCATCTCCCACACAGCCTGAAGACTGGAGAAACTCAGTGAATGAGAAACATTTGTTTTTCATATGGGCACAATAAGAGTTGTCCCACTTCTCAACATCCACCTGGAGCACCAGAGGTGGGAATACACTCCATCCTCTCGCTAGGGACACAAACTGAGAGGAGTCCTGAGGTAATGTGGCAGCAAGGCTTTTGTGACCCAGAGCTGTGGTTTGCAGAGTGTTAGCCAGTACTCACATGTTGCAGCACAGTGTGCTGCTCATTCCCAGCCCCAGCTCTCTCACGGTCACACACAGTGCTGATGTGGCTAAGCAGCCTCTGTGCCATCGTGCCTGCAGGAAACCTTCCACCACCGTACCCATGATGAACCCAGTTTCACTTCCCAGTTTCATTTCCACGGCAATGTGTCCTCAAGGAGGGTGTGTTTCAAGACACCTCTGTACCAGCAGCAGTCTTGTGGTGCAGGACATCACCCTGGACTTTAACCCCCTTCAACCTTTTGAGTTCATACATTCTCTGTTAAAGCTGGTTTGTGAAGCCAAAATACATTAATTATGTTCTCCAAACATAATAAAAGATGTTTTCTTCTGTTCCCATATTTAAAATGAAACAAGCTCAGAAGTTTAAAAGATCCAGATCTAGCTAGGAAATGAAATGCTCCCCCTGAATTTGATAACATTCTTTCCAGTCAGCTCCTGACCTTTGGGGCGGGGGGCTAACACAAAACACATGTCAGGAGGCTGTAGAAACCTGCTGGGAGAGTGTGCAGAGGAAAGCAACGCTTCTGTGGGGGGAGAGCAGTCCCCAGACTGAGCTTTACTAGTCTGGGAGCCATCCAGGCAGGAGCCATGGGGTGCACTGCTCCCAAGGAGACCACCAGAATGGGCAGAGACTCGCAGCCCAGCTGGTGCTTCCATCTCTCCCCATCCCAAAACACATCCCCATCTCACTGCTGTGCCCTGACTGGGCTGCACATCTCACTGTCACTCAGGCAGCTTTTCCCAGGACATCCAATCATCCTCATTTCACCCCAGCTGCTGCCCAGGATGGCAGCCACAGCCCAAATCCTCCCTGCGTCCAGCACAGCACTGCACAAACCCAGCTTGGCACCCCCACAGCAGCATTGTTCCCAAGCAAGGCCATTCCCAGATCAGGATAGCAGCTTCTGACAGAAGCTTTCAGCCTCTGACCCTGATTTCATCCCAGCCTTCCTGACAGCAGGCTGTGACCCTGCTTGGCAGGACAGCCCGTCTGCCCTCCGCGATAACCGCGCCGTAGGAACTGCACCAAGAGGTCTGAAACTCAGTGCACTAAAAGCTCTGTCACTGGGGCTTTTCATAGAAGGTGGTTTTCCCAAAGCCTCCTACTTCTGGGGATGACAAAGTCATGCAAAAAACACCAGCTTTCTTTTGAAAGAAAAAACATGATCCTAGGTAGAAAAGGTTTGAAAACAAGCCTCCTCCAACACTCCTTTTTTTCCCATCTTCTAGAACATTAAAATGATGTGGCTAACATACAAGAAAAACAAGTAATGATTTTTAAGCCAGTTAAGTGGTTTCTGAGCACTCAGGAGGAGAAAGATCATACTGTATTTTGCTCCCATTAAATCAAGCCATTTAGCCATTTATTTTTGAGCCTCTGTGCTCACATCCAGACTTTAGGTCACAATCTCCAAAAGGCTGTGCTTTTGTCATTTTTGGTTATTTGAACAACTAGTCTGAAACAGAAAAAAACCCACAGGAAAAACAACTAAGAGAAATAAGTTATGGCAACCAATTTCCAAATTCTCCAGTGTCATCCCTTTAACAAGCCCTGGCTTCTTCTTCACCCAGAGAGCCCCAGTGAAGAAGGGGTCCACAACCATGGATCAAAAACATCTGCTTATGAGAGTCAAACCCTACAGACACAGGGCACTGCTTGAGCACCACTTTTATACCAGACCGCCAATCTCTCAGCAGAAGTGCTCAATGTCTGGGGGAGAGGCTCTGTGAACAGCACATTTTGAGTGGGAGGAAGAAGGGCAGCAGAAAATCCTTGGAACACCTAAAAAACATAGGGCTTTTCATTTGGGAAAGGGATAGGGTAAGACACAGTGCCTGCCCAGGCAAATAAATCAACTTCCCTAGTAATTTCTTTCCATGGCTCAAAGCAGGCAGTGCTGCACATCAAGAGGCCAGGCCAGGCGAGGCCAGGCAGCCTGCCCACGGCACAGCTCAGGCCCAGGGCACTGCCAGATGGTCAGCACCCACAGGGATTTGGAGAGAGCTCCAGGAATTTCAAACAGCGGGGATGGGTTTAGGATCCACCCCCTGGGTCATGCCAGTCCAGCAGGGAAAACAAGGGTGGCTGGTTGGCAGGAGCATCCCCAACCCCTGGAGTCCACTGAGCATAACAACCTCTCTGTGCTAGGAGGCTACTGCATAAACACAGACAGACAAATGTCAAGGGTCCAAGGTTTCTGTATAACCTGAAATTCATCCTACTGCCTCCACTCACACCAGGAGAGAGCTTGCCCACACTCATTTATCCACAATGCAATACTGAAGCAGCAAAACAAACACTAAGAGGTTAGTAAGTAGTAAATAGTGCTTTTCTGAATGTTACTGACACCAGACACCATGGATCTGTGCATCTCCCCATTGCAATGGATATTCATATCCTGAAGCATATGGGTTTAACCAAGATTTCAGTCCCAGAACTGGGCTCACCAATCAGCAAAAATAGCACTGAAGATGCAGACTAATGAAACAAAAGGTGAAGGAATAAATGCAGGCTCAAGCTGCTAATTCAGCCATGGGTATCACAAATCCCATCACCAGCTGGACATTACTGCCAGCATCCCCCACAGTGCAGCACTGCCATTACAAAAACCCCCCTCAGCACTCCAGTTTCTCACTCATTTGGCAATTTCTGGGTTCAGTGAGAACTGGATAAGGAAGACATGGTTTTGGAAACTGCTGTTTCATGAAGGCAGCTGAAAGCTATCTGGGGAAGACGGATTTCCTGTGGCAGTCCTGGCCAGCCTTTCCTCATTTTTCCTTCTCTCTGCTAAAGAAGTGAAGCTGAAATGAAACCACGAGATACAGCTGATGATCCATCAGAAAGCCAAAATGGGCAGTGAGAAGTCATTTCCTGAAAGAGATCTAAAGCTGCATTTCTTAAAATAAAGCCTTCCTCTTTTTTCTTCTTTTTTTTTTTCCGAGTAAGCTCAGCACTCCACAAATCCTTGACTTCTACTTACATTAGCTCCTCAGCCAAGCCTGCCACATGTGGCCTTTTGGATGGAGACCCAGAGCTGGGAATTGGAGCTTTCAGGTCCTGCTGCCAACTCTGTTACTGATGCAGGGAGAGCTATGGGGCAAGGGCTGGTGCCAGATCCTCCCAAAGGCACAGAGCTTCATCCTGAGTGGGGGCAGTTGGGATGGATGTGCTGCTCTCCTTTCAGCCATGGGCCCAAATACCATCCCACCACTCTGGGCACGTGCTCATCCTTGGCTTTGTTACCACCTCATAGTACCTGACATGGAAGGCACTGCAGGAACTGCTAACAATTCATATTATTCCTTAAGCCAGATCAGAAGGAGCTGGTGTGTGTGAATCCTCTGGGGTTTTTGCCCCTACTGCATCTCCTTCCAAACCTCTAACTCAAAAAGGGCCACTGTCCCTTCCTATCAACCTCCATCTGTCCACATGCAGGTGTTCACTGGGTCTCCCATGGTACACAGCAACACCTCTCCCACAGCAGTGCTCCTCCCTCCACCAGCTCTCCAGCCCCTCACAGACTTGCTCATAAATTAAACCCTCCTGAATGCAGATCTCTCCATTTGTTT
Organism: Hypocryptadius cinnamomeus; assembly: GCA_013400635.1. NCBI lineage: Eukaryota > Metazoa > Chordata > Aves > Passeriformes > Zosteropidae > Hypocryptadius > Hypocryptadius cinnamomeus. Next base: position 17,186 of record VYZP01072024.1, read on the forward strand.
CCTTTCTCCCCAAAAAGCCTGACAAATAAAACTGCTTAAAAAAAACCCCATTTCCCTCTTGGCCCTCCCAGTCCTGCCCAGATACCACCAATACCCATGGGCAGGTCAGAGCCAGGAGCTTCTCTCCCACTTAGAAACTTCCTGGCCTGTCTCTGCTCAGATCTGCTTTACATCTCTGCACTTCAGCTTTAGTCACTGTGAAGGCTCTGCAAGATTTGGAAACACGAGGGGACATATGGCAACCATGCAGTTGCTGAAAGGCATAGAAAGGGCTTGAGGAAAGCTATGGTGCTGCAACCCTTCCACCAACACACCATGCCTCCAGGAAGGATAAGCTTCATCCTCCTGCTCTGACATCTGAGCTGACTCCTACCACCCAAAAAACCTTCAGATATGTTCTTAAAATAAAACGTGTCTCCAAACACAAAGCTGTGTGATCCCAAATCCCTAAACTCCAGGGCCAAATTTTATGGCTCAGATCCATCCTTCAAATAAAACGCAGTTTAATTCCCATTCTGCTGAAGCACAAGTGGGTTGAATGTCCTTTCTGATGGACTTTGTTGAGAGGCGTGGGCTCAAAAGTAGAGAGAGATTCTTCCTCTGCAAAATGCAGTGCCTTAGGAGCCTCACCCAGTGCTGTGTTTGGATGCAAACACATCATTTGGTGCAAGTTCACCAAAGGTCCATGGTTTTGTAAGAGATTTCTCCCTTAACAAAGTACCTGGAAAAAGTCAGAATATCACTCAAAGTAAGACAAAGGAAAAAAAAAAAGGAGAAAGAATGAACACACAGGCTATGCTGCACTTCACTTTCAGGTCAATTACTTAAGCTCAATCTTTTAAATGAAACTGGGTAAAATTCACAGGTTGTCAGTGCCCATCAACAAGAAAAGCAGAGACCCAGAATTCCACTCACCTGCTGGTCTGAGGCTTTGTGCCTTTAAGCCCCAAATACAACATCCATTTCCAATTGTGCATTTCTGTCAATGACCATCACCAGAGAGACCAAATTCAGACACCAAACTCACCACAATGCTGGCCAGTAGAGCATTTAAAGCGAGTTTGTTCTAAGACCATCTAAGCTTTATTTTCTGAGTTCATCTTGGGTTTTTTGGAGCTTTCTCTAGGGTTTTTGGCTCTGGGAGGGGGCATCTGCACAGGACAGGGGGTTTGGGTACATACATGAATCTTCAGATGACACCTCCAGTTGCAGCCCACACGTTGTGGCACTTTAAGAGCAGAGCCCCGAAGACAGAGCTCTGGCTCCCATAAAGATGTCAAAGACGTCACTCCTGTATTCTTTAATTCTGCCCGGGCATTTAATGGCTCATTAGCATGCATTCACACTTGCTAAAGGTCCGATCAGGGACAAGGAGAAACTGCAGTGAAAAGAGGCAGGAACAGCAGCGCTCTGTACGGGTTGGCCCTCAAGGAGCTGCTGCCAGATTTGGGGAGAGCTGCAAGGCTTGGACAGCAGTAAGAGCCTGAGCAGGGAGAAAGGAGGGGTAACAAAGGGCAGCTTTGCCCTTTCGTGCCAGGAATAGAGACTCTGGGAGAGCAGTACTCCATACACTGGAGAGAGAATGTCCAACCTAGTTGCTGTTTCAGTGAAATGCCAACACAAAGCCCTGGTGTGAGCAAGGTGGGGCAGGCAGGGTATGCCTGCTGCCAGGAACACCAAGGAACAAAAGGAATAAACACAGCACTGAGCACTAACACAAATGGAATCATCATTTGTGTTTCCTGTGAGAAATCCATGCAAAGATCATCAAATATCTCAAGGTGGAAGGGACCTATGAGGACCACAGAGTACAACTCCCCAATAATCAATAATATTTACCAGGTTACAATGTAATGCTAATGCCTGGTGGTGTAATAACAAATACTGCATTTAACTGCTGTGAAAGAAATCTAGAGGAGCATATCCATGGGGCACAGAGCATTCCAGCTAAGAACCATCCACCTGCACTGACCTGCAGACATCTCTGACCTGAAGCACAGCACGGGGTCATTAGCAGTGCAATTAGAGAGGGGACCAGGCATTTTTACATTGCAGCTACAAGCACTGGCCATGCTTTCACAGGTCACAGCCAGCAGACAAGGGTCACCCCATGCTGTTTGTCCCAGCCCAGAGGCCATTTGAACTCTGGGATCTTCAGCCTTTTGAACAGGCATGGAGCAGAATGGGGAGCACGATGGGGACGCACATACTCTCGGAGGACAGGGGCACATGACTCAATATTAAACTGAAAAGAGAAGAGAAACCAGGTTAAAGGGGAAAAAATAAATTCTGAGAGGAAGAAGAAGAAGAAGAGAGAGATTGGGGAAGGATGGAAATGATGCCCTGGGAGGAAGCAGTTTCAGGAGCCGCCCAAGGACTGGAGATGTGAGTAAACACATGGACTGAGTCAGCCCCATGCTCCTCCAAAAGGCCACTGAGGATCTGTGTGCCAGACTTCATGAAGATGAAATTTGGAATGCAAACACTTCCCACGTGGCTCTCAGCCCCTCTCTGCATTGGGACTATGACCACAGCTCCTGGAGATGAGCACACCCAGAACACCATGGGACACCCTGCTGAATTTGGTCCTGGCTAATGCTCAGGAACCCTTTGCCTACAAGTTAAAATCAAACACTTCTACAGAGGAAAGCTACTGCCAGCCAGCCAGTCACACAACCCTAGTGTGGAATCTCTCTACAGCCTTTCAAATCATCTGGGAGCTCAGGGCTGGGTGTCCCTGCCCTCAAATAAGCCTTCCCTGCACAGAAGGTGCCACCCTGGCACAGCAAGCACATGATGCAAGCACAGAGCACCACAGGCTGCCCACAGCCTTAGGTAAGCATGTCCCAGACATGTCCCTGTAGCTTCTACTCCTCTTCACACTGTGTGAAGAGCAGACTTTCTCAATGACACTCCACACTAAAGGCTGAGAGGTTTCAAGTGTTGCTCTCAGAGCTCACTGCTGTCTGGCAGAGCATGGCCAGACCCAAGGCACCAGAGGAAGCAGCCCAGGATGACCCCAGGGCTCAGACACCAGCTCTTGTTGCCAGAACAAGGCCTAAAAGCCAACATCCCACATGTGTCAGCAGCAGCAGGCGCCTCCATAGTTCCTCACCTGTGGAAATGTTTTCTAAATCACTGCTTGAGCAATCACATTCTGCTGCTCCAAAATGTTGCAACATCGTGGCAGCTCCACACTCTACAGGAGGGCAAGCAGGAATACCAACAGTTCAACAGCTGGCCTAAGAAAAATTCTGGTTTATGGAAACACATATTTAAAGAAAAAAAACCAAAAAAACACTTTTCTTGATTTGGGACTTAAGACATTTTGCAGCCAAATGACACTGGACACACAGCTGAACAGCATTTGCAGGGAGCTTGCAAGCAGGGCAAGAGTAGCATCAGTCTGAGCAGGATGAAGGTGGATTCAGTTGACTGCTCCTCCCCACCACAGCTCTCAGCCCTACCTGCTCCAGCTGACCTGGTCCCTACATTTTTTTTTTTTTTTAAGCTGACCCACTGGATTGGAATAAATGGAGCTGACCTAAACCTTCAATTTCTTTACAGCAATCCATGTGATGAGAGTCACCAGAACAGCTTTTCAGTTTAAACCCAGAAAATGATGAGGACAGCAGAGGTGCCCCATTTGATTTGTTCCTTGTTAAATGTTTGTAGTCTATTCTTACTGGAGCCAAACTGTTTCACAGGTGGAGAAGGGATGCAAGCTGGAGAGGGGATGTCCACCCAAGAGTGACACCAGGCACAGGTGCTCTGGCCTCAGTTCCTCACGGCTATGGGACACAGCAAGTCAGAGGTTTATTTTTCCTTCTTATTCAGGGGGGTCATTTTGTTTTATCCATTTATTCCCTGGTTTGCAGACATCTCAGGACAGGACCCTTGGCAGAGCAGCTCCTGCAGGTGATAAAAGCAAAGGCCAAATGGGAATGCACCAAGGAGAAAGGTCTTTAGGAAGCTCGGACATGCATTTGACCACATTGTAAAAGAGAGATGCAGTGCCACCTCCTTTTCGTCTGTTCTGGGCATAAGGTCCCCTGGTGCAAGTGGCACTGTAGACAAGAGACCTCAGGCTGCCTGAAACCAGGTTTGTGGGCTGCCAAGGGCACCACACAGTGTGACAACATACACAGACTGCTGTGTCTTCCAGCCCAGACTCCTCCTCCTACCTTGCTCTTTGAGGGAAAAGGGGCATTCACAGTGCTACAACACCCTAATGATACAGGGTTTTGTTTCAGAGGACTTTACTTAGCTCTGCTCACCCAAACCACTCTCCCATGCCCTGCACCCCGACAGCACCCGCAGCCACTGACCCCTGAGCCCCCAGCCTGCTGCTAATGACTGGGACTACTCACAAAGCAACTGCTACTGTGAGGTTACAGCACAGTGACCCGAGCTGACACTGCATCTTCTGTCACCAAAACAAGCCTCAAATATGCTGGTAGATGTGTGCTCCCCACCCTCCTCCCACATGGGAAGCACAGAGGGATTGACCTGCAGGGCAGCTGCCCCAGAGATGGAGCTGCATCTCCCCGCAGCTGCCTGGCTCACAGCTGCACCAGCACTTAGCAACAGCCAAAGGATTATTTTTAACTTCCATATCTATATAGTCCTTTTGTCTCTCCTCTTCAGGTTCTCTTTTACTAAGCAGTGCTCAGAAAAACCTACAGATAACAAGATTTGACGTGAAACATTTAAAAGGAAACATTGCAGATGTGCTTTAGGCTCTGTTCCCTCTCTTCTTTCTGCCACAGGCCACCCTCTTCCCTTCTGGCAGGAGTATATTCGTCAAAAGCCCCCCCACCTGCAGCACAACCATAGACAGTGGGCACAAAGGAAGCTCTCCTTCCTCCCCAAACCACACTCAAACATCACCTGCACCTCAGAGGTTAACAAATCAAATACTACCCACTTCTTTCTTAACAGCGGCTTCTGGTAAAAATTTAGGCATTAAGAATGAAAATAATTAAGATCAAAAATAAAATGCTGTGGTGTGTCTGAAAGATGTGGATCACCTTTATTCTCACATCTGAGCTTTCAGATGCACACCAGCATCCTCCACTCAAGAGGCAGTTGATACTGCCACCCAGGATGGTAGCTTTATTCACCACTGGGTAGGTGAGTAGTAATGTGGAAGAAAATCTATTTTCTTATCCTCCTAATGTGGAAGGAAGTCTATTTTCAGACGATGTGTCCACGGGCACAGTGATTTGTATAGTAACAGATCCCATGCAAATCCCCAGGGTGGAGATACCAGCAGGGGAATCAAACCCAAGTGCTACTCTCAAAGCATGGGGCTCTAATGGAGGAGCAGAAACCAGGGCACTGGCACTGAGCCATCATCCCACTGGCTGTTAAATGTGTTATGGACAGGGTACAGTGAAAACAGATTGCAAAAGCACGAGTGAGGTTTCCAATTTGAGGCTGTGTTAAAACAAAACAAAAAAGCCTTATCTCCCTGGGCCTTAGTACAGGCTAAAACCTCCCTGAGCTTCCCTATTTACTAAAACCAAGAGAGGAAGCATTCAGAAGTAAATACTGAGGACTTGAATGAGCTCAGCAGTTTTTGTAGTGGTTTGGGCAGGGCAGCTGGAGTCGCATCGCACGTCAGCTTGGCTATTCTCTGCAGAATAAACCCCGAAATTTCAATGAGCTGTCTCTTCCCACATCCCATCTCAGAAGTGATTCTGACACTTGCACATACTTGCAGATGTGATACCCGATGCTCTATGGCTGATCTGAGTTTTCTGTGTCACCGGAAGCCCTGTGCTGGCAAGGGAGGCCAGACCAGCTCCTGTGCCCCAAGGCATCCCCACCGTGCTGTGCTTTAGCCAGCCACGACCTTTAGTCACCTTAACCAGATGCTCACAGCTGCTTACAAGCTAGACAGACTAGCTTCATTTAGAGATGCAAAACTGTTTCTAAATCTGATTTATTATCCAATTCTAAAAAAAAAAAGGAAGAAGAGAAACCACAAAAGAGCCCCCCAAAGCTGGACCACCACCAGTAGCTGCCATGTTGCTCAGGCAATATGGATTTTCAGGATGAGATCTTTTGTGTTTTAGCGGGAGGAAGGGCTGCAGCACGACAAGTGCTCTTCTGTAGTTAGTGATGTGCCTGTGCACAACCAGAGTCCTGGGCTGAAGAGCACACAAATGACACTCACACAGGGAGCTGGGGAACAGTGGTGGAGGGTAAGGGGAAATTTCTTCAGAGATCCATATGATGCCATATTACTCTGTGTCCCCCCATCCAAGAAAAAATAGGTCTGGAGCAACTGAAACTAATGAAGCTTGGCCTCCAACAAGCCAGTTTTTCCTCATTAGAGGCAAATGTGTGATGCCCTTACTGGGGCCTCTCCTCCCTCCTGCCACCTTGTTTTATGGGACCTGCAGGAATGCAATTAGGGCAGAGATGTTTCCTCCTTTGTCAAACTGCCTGGCAGGCAGCCAAGGAGTTCAAAAGCCTGTGGGTTGTGCAGCCAGCTGCCCCTTCCCCAGCCCAGCTGCAGGCAGGAGGGATTTCTGCCCCTCTCCCACAGCCACCCACATTTCAGAGTACAGGGGACAGAGTGATGTGTCAAAGATCTTAATGCAAAAAGGCAACCTCTCCACCCAAAAAAAAAAATGGGAGTAAAGCATTTGAGAGTTTGGGAAGCCTCTACCTGCTTTGTCAGAGCACAGTGCTGCAGATAACCTAGGTGCATTTCTTTTGTAAGAACAGAACACTTGTGTAACCCATTCTCTACGGCCCCTCCAGAAGCTGGATTAATGTCTTGAAACAGCTGCTCCAGAGCTGTTACCTGGACTTGGGGAGCAGCAGAACAAATGCCACTTATTAGTGACTAAGTGACATTGATTCTGAGTTGGATGCAACTTGAATTAACATTTACTCCACATTATAAATTACTACCTTTTCCCACTTCCCTCACAGATGCAGGAGGCATGTTAAACCTCCCACTAAAAAGAATTAAATCTTGCTGGTTCCTTAGATTCTTTCTCACCCAAAATCTGCTTCTCCACTTCATGAGGGGGACTACAAAAGGACTGGAGCCATAGGCAGCACTGTCTGCAGGTCTCTCTCCTCTCAAATGCTGACAAAATGAGACTCCCATATTTATAAATGGACCCAGGAATTAATTCTTTTTTTTCCCTAGGCAAAGGACCAAATGCCAAGAGACAAGAAACAAGTTCATTTCAGAGTATTTCAACCCCACTTGGCTTCTCTGGGAATACAGGATGCCTGAGCATAACACGGCACCCATCCCTGTACCATGGCAGTGACTCAGTGGGGACAGCTTTACTACAAATCAAAAAAGGAAGAAATGCCTGCACAGATTGGTGATGAGTCCATGGGGCCTCTGGGCTGAGGCATCCCATAAACCACAGCCTTGTAGGTGCAAAGCAGTTTGCCTGAGTGAATTTTTACTTCTCAGCTCAGGAAACTGTGCTCTCCTCCTGGTGTTCCCCAAAACCTCAGCTCAGGTTGGACTGGCTGTTTTCTCAGGCTCTGTCTGGGATGGGCACTCCAGGTTCATGGTATCACCTTGTTCAACAGCTGGGGCAGGTGTAAATGCATTTGATGGGGGACACCACAGCCTGTGTCCTAAACCTGAGGTTGGGTTCCACTGTTCAAAGCACAGTCAGTCATCAGAAATGCACTGAGAGACAGTGACTGCCTTCTATGCAACCAGAGGATTCAAAGAGTATAAATAAAACCCTTGACAGCACTGATGAGTTTCCCTCATGGGTCCAAGCCAAGAAACTCCCAAGCAAGGACAGAGACAATAATCTGCAGCAAAATCACAGCCCCCTAAACTCTGCTTTTTTTGTTTGTGCTTTAGCTAAAACCTGTTGGTCTCCCCCTGCACTTTCGCCAGAGAGTGACGGGCACAGGGATGACAGAGCCTTTCAGGGACAGACACTGTGCCCAGGAAAAGACAGAGTGAGGGCAGGGTGTCATTTCACTCCCCAGCAGGAACAAAACCAGCAACCAGCCACCATAGCAACTGCCCTGAGAATCAACCTGCTCCCAAGGCATCACCCAAACTCTTCTGGCTTCCAGGTCTACATGTGCTGGTGGACAGATGTTCAGTGCTGAGCTAAACACCTGGTCTTTTCTAAGAAGATCCCATTTGTAGGGGGGAGAGAGTGTGGTCAGCTGGAAGCCCCCAGCAATGTTTGTGTAGCAGAGGGCTGTTTGTTAGGGGCAGCCTTGGGCATAGCCCTGCCATGCAAGCTTGTGGTGGGCTGGGAAATCCCAACCCTCTTGGCCTGACAAAACCACCTCAAAATGTTATGTCACTGGCACAGCGCTTGCCACAATTCAGATTTAGCATCACAACTGCTGGAATTTATGAAAAAAAAATTAAAAAAGAAAAAGCCAACAAACCACCTCACGCAGCCATGCCAGACTCCATCCTATCCCTCAAGCAAAGAGCTTGCTTGGTTTTCATATCTATAAAAAGGCCTTTTAAATTACTTCTAAAAACTTCAGCAAATCCCAAACCAGCTATGATGGGCTTCCCAGCACCAGACATCCTCCACAGGGACAGAGGCCAGCAGGTGCAACAGAAGATACATAACTCAGGTTCCTGTGGAGCAGCAGAGCTCTAGCCCTCCTGCTGGAAAGGAAATTTGAGCAGAGGTGTGTCCTTTTCTTGCAGCAACTGCTACACCAGTAACTTACAACCTCTCTTCATAGCATTGATGCCCTGCTTGCTTTTAAATATAATCCTTTTGGGTCAGATGATGCTTTCAATGCAATGTGGTCTTCTGGAGAACTCCCAGGCAGTAGTGCTCCTAATTACTTCACAGTTGAGTTTAATTTTTCCCCCTGTTTACCTTCAAACACTTTTTTTCTGCTTGCTCACCCATCTTTCCACTCATGTATCAGCAGGGAGAGCCCCACAGACCCCCCCAATCTGGGCAGTCACTGTCAGGGTGGAACTGGCCTTTCCCATTGGATTCTAGCAGGAATCTCCAGGGCAATTCCAAACCCAGAGTATTGCCTGCCTCATCTTCAGCAGTGACAAAATCACTAGCCAAGCTACAGGAAAATTAACACAAACATCCTCCATCCGCCTAACAACACAATCGCCTCAGTCAGAAACTTGCAACCAAAGCTTACTGCCCCCCTCTGAAATATGCAGGGCAAGATAAACAGCAGTGGAAAAAACACCACTTCCCTGGAGAAAACATAAAAAGTAACTATTTTTTCCAAGCTTACACTTGTTTGGAACTTTTGTCCAAGGTTTTCAGCTACGGAAATATTTTACTTGCTTGAAAGCAGGCAAATTTTAAAGAACAGCCCTTTGCCCTGATCCAACTGAGGGAATTATGTCCGAGAGCTAATCCAGGCAATTATGTTCAAGGTAAATTATTTGACCTTGGACTGATGAGGTTTTAAAACCATTTCAGCAAACACAGCTAAATAACTCGTCTACCTTTGTTTAAGCAAAGCTGACTGGCTACAGCTTTCCCAGTGAATGACTTGTTTTCCCAGTGGGAGAAAAATCCATACATAAAACAGCTTTAGGAATCTTTAATACAGCTTTTCTCTAATAAGTAACAGCCTGAAACACAATCTTTCCTTTCACCTGTAACGCACCAGGGGATTACACCAAATACTTCATCTTTAAAAGAAGATTGTTTCAGCCTAGGAAGGGAAGGATGGCACACGTAGGAAAAATCCAACCTATGACAACACCAAGAAAGCCTCAGGGGATTCAAGCCAGTGCTGGTTTACTCTTTCCTGGGAAAATACATCAGTGTGCAAGAGATGTGCATAGTTACATCAAAATAACAACATCTCTGCTCATCTCCGTGGGATGCAGGCAGCAGACAAACCTGCAGGGAGAGAGCCTTTGACTCCAATGCTGGAAACCCAGTTCTGATGAGGATAATGCAATTTTTGCTCTTAACCGTGGATGCCTCTAAATCTCTCCCTCCTCGTCCCCATAGGGAAAAGAAAGGGAGCACAGACTCCTCCAAAACCAGGACAGATTCCCTGCACACTCCAGCCCCATTTTGGGGCAGCTTTTGCACTGCCACGACACGGAGGGCACAAGGGAGGGAAGGCTCCTACCTGAGCAGAGGACTCCCTTGTACCTGGCGCAGGAGAAGTCGTCGCACTCGCAGAAGGGCCCGTAGATGTTGCCGAACTCGCTCTCGTAGCACTGGCACTGGTTGCAGCTGCACTCGCCCCTGCCGCTGCACAGGGGCTTGCCCTCGGCCTCGCGGCACAGCGCATGGTGCAGCTCGCCACCGGCCCCCTCCTGGCACTCGCAGCGGGCCCCCAGGTAGCCGGGGTCGCAGTCGCACAGCCCACAGGCGTAGGTCCCGTTGCCGCTGCATTTGCCGCTGGCCGGCGCGGCCCGGCCGGTGCAGCCGCACTGGCAGCTGTAGGTCACGGCCACCTCCAGCGTGTCCCGGAAGCCGGCCGGCTTGATGGTGAAGCTGTGGGACGTGTCCTCGGCAGGGCAGCTCCGCGCCTCCACGGCCACCTCGAAGGAAACCTGGGGGGAGATGTAAGGTGACAGGCACGGCCACGAAGCACTTGCTCCCCGGCAGGGAAGGGCAAATGTGCTGGGGAAAATCCATGGAGCGATGCCACGGAACGGGGCCCAGCTCAGCGCGTCAGAGCTTCACTCCCAGGTGTGCAAAAAAACCCCAAACAATTGCACATCCAGCAAGGGCACCTGCAGCTCAATGCACCAACATCTGCCAGTCCCATGAGGGAATGGGCATCCAAAGCACTTAAAAACTCTCTGCTGTCAGCCATTCACAGCAATTTTCCCCATCAGGCACCAGTGGTTTCTGTGAAGTGGGAAGGAACCTGCCTATTCCCATGAAACAAACGGGGCAAAACTGTAGCAAATAACCCACTTTTCATTCTATTAAAAACAAAAAACTCTCTTAAAACAGGCACTATCAAAGATCTAACCAGCAAAGAACCCAAGGTGCCTATAAGATCATTGATTTAGAAGGTTTTATGGGACTCCTGATTTGCATGCGGAAATGTGTGTCAGCCCCACAGTCCCAAGCTTTTGGCATGCTGCTCACAGGCCATTTTGAATGGATGCTTCTATCAAGCCTGGCTTCAGAAGGGTTCTACACATCATTAAATGGCTATACATCACACCCCTACTTGTTTTATGTCGCTACAATCCAGTGTCAGGAATTTTCTCCTTGAGAAAACCAAGACCATGCGTTGGTTGCTTGCTTAGCCCCCGATTTAATCCTGCTCTTTGTTACAGCTGGTCAGCGCTGCCCAGAGCTGCCAGTTAGCAAGGAGGATTAACCTTATTTCAAGGAAATGAGACCCTTTCCTAGGCCTCAGGAAGGAATGCTTTCTCTCTGGGGACACTTGGGGGTAACCTCAAGCTCTCATTGACTTCACTGTCCCACAGGTCAAGGGGTGATGTGCAGATGAAGACACAGCAGCCTCCCCTGGCAGGACAGCTGCACCCCCAGGAAACCTCCCTTGACCCCCTCCCATTCCCAAGGCCTGAAGCAATTAGGATAGAAGCTCAAGTTACAGAGGAGGAGATCAGAAAGCAAGCTAAGGAGATCAGGGTAATCCTGCTCCCTTTCACCCGCTGACACCCACAGCCTCAGGACTAAGCCCTGGCAGATTAGGGTCCAGTGCCAGCATGATCCTCTTTAGAGAAACTTCCTTAGCAGGAGTCAAATCTCCTGGAAGCAGTAGGGCAGAAAGCAGCTGAAAAGAGGGGGTGGAGGTACATGACCCCACAATCCTGTGGCATCTCTGCCTCTGCAGGCACCTCGACACTCAGGGTGCCCCTAAAATGGAGCGGTGCCAGTGCCATCTCCCTGCTGCACTCACAGCCAGACCCTTTATGGCACAAGCTGCAGCAGCTGGAGCCATCCCCCTGCTCCTGCCAAAGCTGGGAGCCCAGGATCAACCAGACTGACTCTGCTTCCTTGGGGGTTCAAGTTTTGCTGTAGGAACAAGGAAGTACAGGGATTGCTTTAACCCACCTATCCAAGACCCAGTAAATTCAGTTCAAAAAGCAAGGCCACCTCCCTGTTTAACACCTCACATGATCCTTATTTGGTGGGGTAAAACTCCAGCTACTCAGCTACTGTTGACTCTTTCAAGCTATTTTTATATGCCACAGCACTGAGAGCCCTGGTATGTTTGCAGAGTCACTCTTCTCAAATAAGGCAATCAGGCTTCTAATGAACCCACACCCATGGCCTCAGACAGCAAAAGTCTGAAGAAAGGGAGGAGATTCCCCACCAACCTGAGCCCTCCTGCCCTAGCCCTGCAGCCCAGTAACTCATTTATCTGCATCAACACTCAATTTAAACAAGCAAAGCTTAGCTTCTCTGCTTTTTCAAAAGCACAGAATGGATTACACCATGTTAACATTTATTTCAATCTGTGCTGCCATCCTATAACCTAGGAACTGAACACAGGAGAGTAGGGTTGCTGCCTATGGAATTTTACAGGTGAGAATGTGATGTGAGTATCTCTGAATAAGGGAAAAAAAGCCCATTTTTGACTATTGCATCCTGCTGCCTGACCTTTAGCTCAGCAGTGCAGACAGGATGCCTGTATTCCCTCTTTCCTCACACCTCACCTTGGACTGACCTGTGGCACCCAGAACTACCTCTAGCAGGGCCACTCTCTGTGGGTTTCTATATCATCATGAGGAAAGCAGAGGAAAAGGAGCAAAACTGTGTTTTATGGCCCAGGACCACTCATCAGCGGAGGGCAGCAGGTGAAAGAGCCTCTCCAGGGAACAGATTAAAAGGCAGACTCACTGTATCTCCAATTTTGAGGTCCCCACACTTCCTGAGCCCGGGATAGGACAACCCATCCTGGCACGTGGCAGTGAAGGTCAAGCCAATGTCCTCAGGGCTGTCCCAGACTGTGAGCTCCACCTTGGACCGAATACTCTGGAAACACAATTGGAAAGCAAACCATCAAGCTCCCAAAGACAAAAGGGTTTCTTCTGCTTTAGCCTCTTCTCCTGGTGTTTCCAGAGGGTGGGTAGGACATCTGTGCACCTATATGAAAAAAAATCACCCCTGCAAACACATTGACATTTGAGTTTAACTCAACCAGCCCAGAAGAGTTCTGATGATCACAAGTAGATTCACAGGGAGCTGCCTACCACCCCTGCAGGGTGTCATGGACACAGCAGCCAGCACTGGAAACATACGGGTGCACAAGACAAAGAAGAAAACCTCCTCGACCACAAACAGAATATCTCTGAATTGAAGGTCAGAGCTTTCTGTGCACATCTGCACCTTCTCCTCCCCATAAACCAGCTCCTGAGCAAAGTGCAAAGCCTGATTCTTCACTGGCAGCTGTCCTACGTCTGTTGTGCAGCACAGAGAAGACATGAAACTGCACTAACTCTGTCCTGCTTTCTTCATTTCACCTAACTGGTCAGAAAAATGTGTTCTCCCTCTTAGAAGAAAAAGCTGAACAAAAAGCACCCTTTTGTGTCAGCTGGAAACAGCACCATGGGAAAAAATTAATGAAGAATCCCTTTCTTTAAAACAACTTTTCAAAGTGAAGAGCATTTTCCATCTGTGAGGTTTTGGTGTGCTTCTACTCCTTTCTTCTGCTTCTCAACTCTGCCCTGCTGCATACACAGACTTTTTAAGTCACAACAAAATGAAGTTTATAAATATTAATTCAGAATGACATTGTTTTGTTTAATTCTTTCAATGCCTGGAACTGATTTTCATACCAGTGGTGTCCAAAAACAACCAAGTTTTTCAAAATGGAGTTTTTTGTACAAATATGCTTATTATCCAAAGCCAGCTTCCAGCTCCATCCCTCTTCCCCTTGTCCCCAGCCCTCACCAAAGAGGCCAGATTAAGGAAAAGTGCTAATTCAGACCTCTTTCCAGTACATGCGATGACAAAAGCAGGGTTCACATGCCAGCAAAGAGCCAGTGCTTCTAGAAATGGACAGGAAATAAATGAGTTTTGGCTGGGTGAATCTAAACAGTCCTTGAGGAAAGAAAGGAATAATTCCCATCTCTCCACTGTAACAGAGAAGCCGTTCATGGGGTAGCAACTGGGACTACACAGACCGTCCATTGCCTGTGGGCTGAATGCTGCATGTGCCAATTGCCAATTAATCTATGGATGCTGCTCTGCCCAAACCATCCTGTAGAAATTAGCTGCTACACTGATATGCTCCCCTGTCTTCTCTCCCAGAGCATCCCATTGGTAGCAGGGCAGGAAACAGGACACCAGGCCTCAGTATGGCCTTGCACAGGCTCATCCTATGTTCCTACACAAATGCCAAATCCTCTTATTAGCTCTGTATAGTCCTGCTGTTACCCTAAATGCAGTGCCATTATTATCAGCCCCTTGGCACTGTACACACCAATGTCTTCTGACAACACTACAGCCACCACGGAGGGCAACTGGTGGTTGCAACAAGAAACACTCCCACAACCTGCCTGGATTTGGTTTAGGAAAGTGCTTTTAAACCAGCATCCCAGTTGCTCTCATCAGTCCAAACCCAGCCCTGTGTCTGGGCACAGCCTCCCATGAGCTCTTCCATCTCCCAGGTATCTTGAGATCTGGGGGACGGGCAGGGAGGAAGCAGTCCCTGTTCTCTTTTGCTTCACACCTGGTGGGATGAGAGAGAGGGGACAGCATGCTAGGCAGATGAAAAGGGAGATGGAAGATGAAGAGATGGGGAAAAGGGATCTTGAGGGTAATGTAAGCCCTGAGCAAGTCCAATGTGTGCATCAGTGAGAGGAAGCAAATGAGAGAGGATCAGAGATGGAGAAAACACTGAAGGGGAGGGACTGAGCCCAGTCCCAGATCATCAGCCACTTCCACCCCGCAGGAGAAGACAGTCTCTGCTTGCAGATGAAGGATTTCTCCAGGTTCAGACTTTCCTTTACACAGCGAATAAAAAAAGGTTCACTCCCATTTGGGAAACAGAATTTCAGCCATCTCCTTCAGTGAGAATTTCCTCCGTCATGTCAGGAAAAAAACAAAGCTACCAAGAGGAGATGGGCTGGGTGGGTGCCAGGTTTCCGGTGGCCCTGGGCTGACCATGGCACAGGCAGGAGCTGCCAGATCCCCACAGCACTCCTGGGGGTCCCACCCACACCCATCACCCAGCTGAACAGGCAAGAAACTAACCCCAGTCTCAGCAGTCAGCCAACCCACAGAGCTCATCCCATGGTCTAAGCACCCAAGTGGATTCCAGCCACCTGTGCTGAAAAGCTCACAAGCAAAGAGAAGGAAGGAGCAGTGGCGCAGCCACAAGGGTTCCCAATGGTTTTCATCAGCTTCAGCAGTATTGATCTGCAAAGGCTTGAGGGGTGGTGAAATGGAGGCATGGATGCATCTTACAGCTGCAAAAACAAGGCAGAGGGAGGTTTCCACCTGATGGCACTGAGGCCACATGCAAAGTCAACATGGAATAAATATTCATTTCTTTCTCCTCAGCCAAGCATCTCAGCCACAGGACTCTCTTACCTCAAGGGGACAAACTGGGACAACTGGGCTTTTGATTAGCAGTATCTCCTGGGCCTCATTAGCAGCATTAACTGTTCATTGCCTTCCTCAGAGGGTGAAGCTTTGGGAAGCACTCTTCCCAAGGGCATAACCAAAAGCTGCTTTAATTGCAGGGAGATGGGGGACAAGAAGGAAGAACTTTACAGATCATGCAAAGCACACCACAACCCTACATGGATTCTGGATGTGTAAACTCCTCTAAAGAAGTTCTTATTGACTCCCTGCACTAATGAACATAGTACCAAGAAGAGCTTGCAGCCATCAAAAGCTGTGCCCACAGGTCTCATGCATGAACAACTCCACCTGTTATGGAGTCACAACTCCATGCCCAACACCCAGCAAAATCCTTGTAGGATCATGAAGACCTGACCCATAAGAATTCAGGGAGAAGTCAACACAAATGTTGACGCTCCCCTCATTTCCATGGAGATGGACGACATCAGGTCAGCAGTACAACTCCAGGTCCCTTGCTGTCCTCCTCACTGTGCCAGGGCAGGCTGCATTGGCAGTGCCACATAGACAGGGCTCCTTTGGGAGCATGGTGATACTCATAGGGTGTTGAAAACCAATGTGGGCTGCACGGAGAGCAAGGCAAGAATGAAACCTTACCTGGCCCCAGTCCCATCCTTGAGAGGCCTCCAAACATCAGATAACAAAAAAGTAATCTATTTTATCTACTGGTAGGGTGCTCTGAGAGAGATCTGTTTTAGATGGGGGCTGTGTTTTGTGAGAAATTTTGCACACAAGAGACATGAGGTGAAATTTCTATTGTCCCACAGGCTCTCTTGGGTATCCATGCTTCTCGTCCTCCTCACACACCTTGTTTCCCTCCCCAGGGTGGAAATCCCAGCTTCAGCAGTGTGGAGACGACAGGGGAGGGAGGCAGCTGGGTGGAGCTCACCAGGGGGAGCTGAGCTGGCCAAGCTCTTAGCCCTTCTCGCTCCAGCAGCTGTGGTATTAAAATGCACTTACGTTGTAGGCTTTGACGATCAGCTCAATGATATTCTTGGAATCTTTGTGCAAAATCTCCACTGTTGTTCCAGGGATCAAAGTGGTAAAGTTCTTATTAAAAAAAAAAAAAAATAGAAGAAAAATTAAAATGTTGAGGTGCAGAGTGGAAAGCAGAGGATGAGGAGGGATTGATCCCATGCCAGGGACACAGGCCACACACACTGCCCCATCACCCAGTGGTGTCCATGGTATGTTTTGGCTCTGGTTAATGTGGAGCTTTCAAAAGTAAAGCACTGCTAATGAAGCATGTCAAATATTAAACAAAGCTCATGGCCATGGGTCAGGAACAAACATACCTGGCTCTGCTGCTGGAGGGGGCAAGACCCAGCTGCTGTGCACTCGGGAAAGCTGGCACTGCAGGGAGGGAGGGGTGGCTGTCCCGACTTCCCTCCCAACCCTGAGCATCCCCAGGAGAGGGGGTGGAGAACAAGCTCAGCCCTCCCACTCCCCATGGGTGAACAGCAGCATCCCCACCATAGCAACACAGCTCCTTGTTGTTCCTGCTTGAGCCTCGAGGGCCTCGGCAGAGGTTTCCAAAAGCAACCCCGCCTGAAACACCACCCCTGCATCCGCAGAGCAGCAAAACCCCGCAGGGCAGCTCTAGACACAGGTTGGTCTTTGTGCCTTGGGTCAACTTTCTTTTTGAAGGGGAGAGCAGGAGTGGCAGGAGAGTTCAAATTGTGTGTGGCACATCAGGGCCCTGGACTCCGTGATGGAAAAACACAGCTGGGCAGAAACGCTGTGCATGATTAGGTAATGGGATTAAGTCACTGCAGAATGGGCCGAGCAGGTTTCTGCTCTCTGGCACGCTGCATGCTGGCAGCCATCCGAACATCCAGATTAACATGGAGTCTATTTTAGCTCTTCACATGCTCACTAACACACATATCTGTTTGCTCTAAGAAGCTTTAGTGCTTTCTGCTGAAAGGACCAGCAGGCCTGAGCCTTGCCTGCCTGCACCGGGCAGCCTGTGGCTGCATGCATGCACCCTTATCACTGCACACGCGTGTTTGCCACTGCACACACATGTTTGCAGCTGCCTCCACTCCCCAGGGCCTCAAGAGGCATTTCACTCTCCCTCCAGCTCAGGCAACTCAGCAGCACTTACCTTGTAGAGGATGTAATGACTTTTTGTAACAGCAAAAATCAGGTGGATGTTGTTTTCAGCAAGTTTCTCCCCAAGAAGTGCCAGGGAAGGATAATCCTAGGGGGGAAAAAACAGGCAGAAAGACTGGTGGGTAACACAGAAAAAAAGACTAATTTCATTGCTCTTCTCTTCCCAATAGCAAAATTCATTCCAGACACATGGCGTGTTTTGTTGTGGGATGAAGTCCCTGATGTACCAGCACAATCCCAACTGAAATAGTAGAAATCTGTTAAATATTTCTACAGCACTGCTCACTAAAATGCATGACTGACAACACCACTAGCCACAGCAATACCCAAAACACAGGATTGTTTCTTTCCACTTCCTATTTTGCCATCAGCAGATGCACATGTGCTAAATGGCTGCTACCTCAAGGGGTGCGAGGTAGGGAGATCTACAACTACAGAAAGTGGAAATATATCAAATTTTTTTCTCCCAAAGCAGAAACATCCATTGCCTGTTCTTTCTGCATACTGGGACCATAAAGAGATTACAACAAACTCTTTAATTCTCCAGATATCCCAGGCAGAGAGGATGGCAGGGAGACACTGCTCTAGCAACAAAATAACAAAGCAGGGCTCAGTTTCAACAGACCAGCTTGAGTTTAAAACTCCCGCCTGCTTCTGAAGTGCTGTCCTTGGAAAAAAACATCTCGTTTACTTGAAGACTGGAGGGTGGATTGAGAGTCTCTGAGATTCAAACATGGAAACACCAAGGCAGCATCCCCATGCCAGCTCCCCAGCATTGACTCCACATAAGGGAGCCAGTTTGGGGACCGTGGTCCCTTCCATATACATCCACTTGGTAGGATTGCACAGTGGGTTCCACTGTAGAGCCCAGCTTCTGACCTTAACACAGTCACTCAAATTCCCCTCCCCTCACTGGGTGACATTCAGGAACAAAAATCATAATTAGTGCATGTGATCTGCTGAATAAAGCACCGTTCTGCAGAAGGATGGGATAATGAAGTGGCAGGCAAGTGCTCATTCATCCCAGAAGTTTCCTCCCCTGAGTTCAATTTTTAAAAAGGGCTAGTTGCCTGCTTATTACTAAGACTTATGTTAGTGTTGTGCTCAAAGGCTATGAATAAAAGAAGCATTCTGTTGTACTTGCTAGTGTAGTCACCTCAAGGTAGATACACCCTCCTCAGGAAGAGTCCTCTGGACAGTCCTCAGACTCCACCCTCCTCAGACATAGTTTAGAAAAGGGATGACACATTCTGTTTCCTCTACACTTTGCAGGCAAAATGTAATGCTCTTCAGGACACCAAGTTACTTTTCCATCCCTTGTAATGAGCTTTGAAGGAACTCACTAAGTCACCAACTCATTTTTGACCATCACGGAAGCATTCACTATGGGGGAATGCCCAAAGGAAGAGCAAATTTTATTTGCAAATTGCAGAAGCTGGGTTAAACCAGGCACTGCATTTGCCAAAAGCTGCTGGAGTAGGGGTTGGCTGGTCACCAGAGAAGTCCTCCAGCCCTCGAGGTCTCTAAGGGCTGGGTCCCGTGCCCCACTCACCAGCTGGCTGGACGCGCTGTACTCGTTGGCTTCATTCAGGTGGCACTGGCCATCGTGGGGCTGCACCAGCCCCCCCAGCTTCCCATCCAGGGCTATGTGGGGCACATCATCCGTGGTGAAGACCAGCAGGTGAGATGCCTCCTTACGCCAGCCAATCTTCTCCTGGGGGAAAGCAAACCCTGTGAGACAGACAGCAGCCTGCCCCTGCCAAGCCCACGCTTCACCCCTCACCCTGCACATGGTCCCAGCCACGTGCCTGGCCAGCAGCAGACCCATTAGCATTAATTAGGAGAGTACCATGCTCCTGTCCACCCATCCCTGGTACGAAAACAAAATGTCAGGATCCCATCCAGCATTTCCCAGCATCTCCTTCCAACACACTTAATTTAAAAGGCATGAGGAGGTATGTGGACTGTCCACCAGACCTTCTCTGCCCAGATCCAAGAGTAAGAATTTCAGCTGCTTTTATAGCCAAAGGAGACCTGCCAATTTCCTCCACACACATTTAATCTGACCTTGTTTCCTCAGCTCTGTGGAGTGGCCAACACAACAGCAAGAGCTGCAATATTCCCGCTCAGCATTTTCATTATTGCCCGCTCATAAAGGCTGTTTCTGAGCTGTGATGGACAAAGTGAGGTCCCTGCCTAAGGGGACTGGCTTTGGTGCAACCACACCCATGCCCAGGCACTCTGCCCTGACCCCCTTCTGCACACATCTCCTGGAAGCCATGCTGCCTCTGCTATTTCATTGTACAACTCTACACAAACCCCAAGCAGCTTCATCCCCCTGCACCACAGCCCAGGAGGGCCAGGGTACACACAGCCAGAGCAGAGCAGGGACCTTTGGCATTGGTGCTGGCACTAATCCCACACAACCACTCTGCACAGTGCTGCTCTGAGAAACTTCTGCCTATTTAAAAGCATGGTAATGTCAAGACATGCTGTAGTGGTCCCTAAGAAAGCGCTGAGGCGTCAAGCACAGCACATGAAGCATCCTCTGACCCCTCCTTGGTCCCTCCATGCAAGGACCAGACATTATCACTGTCCTTGCATGAAGAGAGATGCAAGGACAGATTTTTCTTCAAGTAAAGAGATAAGATCTAGATTACAAACATTTCCCTCCCATGGAGCTTCCCCAGGTTTCCAAGTTTTCATCAGCCCGGGAAGCAGATCTGTGCTTATAACAGCACATTGAAGCACTTTGTTACAATGGAAGTGGAAGGAAACAGAGGTGTCCAAATGAAAGTTTTGCAAACCACTGCGCTGCAGCAAACTCCCTCAGTGGCTGCTCCTGCTGCCAGGTCACTGCCAAGCTGCGTGAGCAGGGGTCTTGCTGCTGACCATGGCAGGGAGATCCTGCCACGCACAGAGTGGAGGCAGAAAGTCCCATTGTCCAGAGCTTCCCCTTGGGTTGGCCACACTGACCATCTGCCAGCAAAGACACGGCCCCACACCTTCCCTGCCCACACACTTCCAGCATTCCTCTCCCTCCAGAACCTGGCTCAGAGTACCAGCACACAAATCCTTTGGGAAAGCACAAGGGAAAAGCTGGATCACTGATGGGAACACAGTGCAGATGGAGATACCCAACTCCTCCAGAGTTACTGATCAGCTTATTTAGCAAAAGCCAAACTCTGCCCTGTTTATAGGAAGGTGCTGGCCCTTCCTATGGAAAGCAGTGGCGTGGGCAGGGCAGGAGGGCAGAGCAGGCAGAAGGGGGTAGAATCACATGTGCCAGTGCAATTTTCGCCTCCACATGTGAGTCATCGCCCAAAGCCTGCTGATCTTTCCAATAAATATAACTCTTGCTTCAGGGACATTATTCCAGAGTAGATTCTTTTTTCCTCCCAATTACAGAAGGTTTATTTTCTTTATTGACATTTTAAGGACCCCCACGATGCATATAAGGCCACAGGAAGAAATTTTTGGCAACACACATCCTTTAGCATGCACCAGCACATTACAGTCCAGCTCAGGAAGCAATGAATACTTTTTGCTCTGGGAAGCAGGATTCATTCCTCTGAAGTTATCCCACTGGACAAAAGGCTAAAACCTCATGCCAAAATGTAACTTCTTAAGAACTCAACCCAAAAGTGATTACAGCTCTAATAATGCACGAGGCAGTTTTCAGTCTACTCAGCCACCAGACAGAAGCCCATCCAATTCACTTTTCTTTGAGTATCCAAAGCTGATTTCTTTTTAAATTATTAAGGCCAAGAAACTCCCAAAGAGATTAGAAGGATTAATCTGAGTTTCATTTCCTTAGAAATGTGCTGCACACAAAGAAAAGGAGCTGCATTCAAGCAGCAGTTACAAAGTCACTTCAGGGGTGCTGGTGCTGGTCACCTGCCTCCTAAACCCACCTTTAAATCATGGGTTAAGAATTCCTTTGCAGACAAACTCTCCATGACTCCGACACAATTTCCCACATAAACAACATCAGAATGGCTGTGGCAGCTCAGTTCAGGAACTCACTCCCAAAAAGCAATGAGCACCCACAATCTCAGTGCCAATATCCAGGCACTGAAAGTATGTGATGCCTCAGAGCATCAAACCAGGGTGCCCTGGATAGGCTGGCTGAGCCAGTGTTGATCCCACACCAAAAAAAGCTGTAGACCTACAAAAAAATCCCCCCAAGGAGGCTGGCATGCCAAGGAGCATCTCACACTGCCTCTGCCAGCAGCCTCAAGGCACTGGAAAATACAGCTCTTCAGCCTGCAGTTTCCACTGAGAAACCCAGAGCAGCACTCCACTCTGCTTAAAGCAAATAACCAAGGAGAATTTCATTTATTTTTATTGGACTGGGATTGCTGAACAAAAAACCCTGCACTGATGCCTACCCTCTCATCTGGTTTTTGATCCTTATGGGATAAGAAGGATTTTTAAAGCAGATGTGGGACTGGACCCAAAGCAGGGTAACATGTTTTCACAGGGCAGGGGGTGCTACAGATCCTGCCCCTACTCCTACAACCAGCTGCAGTTGCCTTCTGTACCCCAAAAAACCAACTTCTCACTCCATACAGCCAATAGTGACTGGCAAAACTGCCACAGCTGCCTCAGCACAGCTCTCCAAATACTGTTGAAAAAGCTGCAAAGCCTGTATTTCCATGCCTGAATAAATAACTAAATTTATACTTTGGGCACTGAATAAAAGCCATTCAATTGCCAGGACTCAGTTGCCAGGAGCCCCCCCTGGATTCATCAATTTGTGTAAAACCTCACCAGTTTTTCAGGTGCAGACCTTCTTGGAAGCAAGAAACAGATACAGGTGCAAGGCAAGTATGTCTTAGGGATCAAAAGCCAAATCTCCTTCATTTGGTATTGCTCTGAAAGACACCTCAGTGTCTCCCAGATGCCTTGGCTATCTCCAGCTACCAGTGTCTAGCAAGCACCAACTAAAACCATTCCAAAAGATGCTTTATTTTCCAATCTAGCATTATCTCCTCACTTCATCTTAGCATATAAGATCTGAAACTTACACATACCACCAAGCCATATGAGGCCTGCACTTAGAGAATGGCAAAAAACCAAAATACTGCAAATGGAAAATGTAATTATAGAAGGCTGATTAATATTCCTGGCATACTATTTTAGCATGAGAATAAAGGCTTATTGTCTCTGGCTCTTTCATTGCCTTGAGAATAACATTTACCATATCTACATCCTTCAGAAAGGAGCCAAACCCTGGGCCTGCTCCCTTAGTCTCTATTAGCTGTACAAACTTTCCCCATTCCTTGGGTTGAAGACCAGGCCAAAACACTACTTGAGTGCTACAGAGCCCTCAGGCAGCTCATGCAGAAGAAATGCTTGCTATGCATTGCAGTGTAAAAATATCTAGTCAACACAGAAGGTATTGTTTGTGACACCTCAGAAGGGGAGGAGAAGGCCTTGTTTAGACACCATGGCTTGGAGACAGCGAGGCTCTGCTATGCTGTGACCTGCTCTCCCCTTGATGCTGAGCACAAATGGGCAACACACTGCATGTCCCCAAGGCAGGGACTTACTAAGGTGACAACTACCCTGAAAAAAGCTGGAGCATGCCAGTGAGATGCAATGGGGTGCCACAGCAGTGATGAGGAAACCCACCTCAGAAGTCACCAAGGTACCCATATGCTGCTCTCCTTGCATGGGAGGGGAAATAGTTCCTGAGTTAACAGAAATTACTGTCTGCTTCTGGGGTTTTCATCCCCATGACACTCCATTAGTCACTGCAGGATGAAAAACTCCATGCCAAGAACATCCTTGTCAGCAAGCTGCACTTCACTGCCACCCCAGATATCTGTAACCCTCACCCATCCCAGTGGTGTTGAGCCTCACCACAACCCACAGCCACTGACCAGTCTGGGCCTTTGCTAAGGGACCACAAGGGAAATTAAGCAATAAGTTCCCATTTTGACTATGGGACAAAACATCCTAATGTCAATCAGCTGCCTTGAAATTTTGCCTTTTTTAACTCTGGACAGTCAGAATCTTTGCTGCTCATGGCTGTGATGAGAGGCAGCTGCTCTGCCCAGAGCAAGGCACTGCCAATGCAGCATGAGTCATGGCACAGCCAGTTCTCCTGCCTTGCACACCAGGCCCATGGACTTCCTTTCCCACACCCAAGCTCCAGTAATTAATTAACTGCTGTAGCTGCAGAAATTTGCTGTTATGACCTGCCACATCATGCCAACAGTCACGCATGTGCACATGCTCACCTTTGCTCACCCTTCCTTGAGGGTGCTCATTCCTGACTTTAGATGGTACCAGCATCTAAATTCATCTTCTAAATTTAGAAGGGACCAGGCTGTGCATTCAAGAAGGACAGTTAAAGATTTTGGTCCTTAACAATAAACTGAGACTGCCACAAATTCAGAGGAAATATCTTGCAGGTCTCCTGCCTTCCACCAACACTTCAGAAATGAGCCCTTGTAATACACACTGAAGTACTGCTGCACCATAGGGAAATATTTGCCCGTTTTTGCAGTAACATCATGGAAGGGAGTGCAAAAACCCACATGGTGAATGGCACAACTGAGTCACCATCCTGAGCCATCCCTGCTCTAACCATGGGACTCACCTCTCCAAAAATGAGAAGCACTTTATATCCAGACAGTTATTGGGAGCAGCACTGTAGTTGTGCCAACAACAATATCTGTGGGAAGATGCCCCAATGGGGCAGGTTCAGTCCTGCCAAGACCATGAAACACAGAGAAGCCAACCCAGGCAATGAAAGATCTGGTTTCCCACATGCCTGCATCCCATCACTCCCACAGACCATTCCTATCTCCCAGCTCCCATAATTCAGACCCAGAAGAAAACATGCCCAACCAAAAGGACAAAGTAAGGCTGAAGCAAACACAAAGCAAATTGCAGGAATAGGGGAAAAAGCAAATAGAACCATTCCTGATGAGCAGGGAAACTCAGACTCATGTCAGAGTGGAGCAAACACTTTCATTCATAACAAAGAGGTATGGAGCAACCCAACTACTCATTCCAGAAAGATCTTCAAGCAAGCATCTCCAAAAACCCTAAGGACATGGCTAACATGGGACCAGGCTAATGAACTCTGCTCTAGTTCTGCTGACAAAGAGGGGGAGAAGGCTATCAGCACCCAGAGGTGAGATCATCCCGCCACACACAAAGAGGGAAAGTATGAGCAGTACGAATCAGCTCCACCCCTCAACATGGGTCTACTGCTGCAAGATGTGTTTGATACATCCTTGAAAAACACATTGAGCTGATGTGCAGTCCTGCTGCACACAAGTGTATGTGACTCTAGAAGGATTCTGTCCCAGGTGCTCAGCACCAGAGGTCTAACTGTGTCATGAAATCTCAACCTTAAATTTAAATTTGCAAAAGCTCCATTTTTATCCCTTTAAATTAGAAAAAGAATTAACCTTTTTTCCTTTTTATCTGCAGAAGCACATAAAAACAAAAGCCTCTACTTCTAAAAGCATTTTTAAGTTTCTCCAAGAAAAAATTTAGTGGTTACTTCCAAGAAATGGCAAACTGAAGCTTTGCCTTGGTTCAAGAACAGAGCAGAAGAAACCTCTAGAAATCAGAGCAACTCACCTTGCACACAGCAGCCTGCAAAATGGCATCGAAGCCGCCCTCTGGAGCATCTCTGTTGCGGGAAACTTTCTGTTTCTGGACTTCTTCATTGAAACGGTCGACTTTATCCGTCAGGGACAGGAGGTGGCGGAAGCCAAAGGATGGGACACAGCTGGGGAACAGCTTATAACTGTGGGAAGAACAGAGGAGTGGTCAGCTGGGAGGAACCACACCTGTGGCCAAGAACTGCAGAAGCTCCCAGCTCTACCAGGTTGGTCTCTAAGATTTTGTTCAGAGGGTTGGAATACTTTAGCAGTGCTTCGTGTTTTGGACACTTCAATTTCTGGCTATTTCTCTACAAAACCCTGCAGTAGAGCTCGTATTTTTTTGCCTCTCAAGGGCTTCAAAACCTGAAATTTCCAGAGATCCCACCAGGAGTGAACATCTCTCTCCACGTACCATGTGAGCGGAGACACTGAGCGCAAGCCCACCCTGGGCCATGCAGCTCTGCAGTTTCAGCACTCATAAAGTGGTTTTCACTGGGAATCTGCAGCCAAGGATGCAACCCAGTGATAGGGAGGCTGCATTATGGCAGATCCACCCTCCCCAGCAGCCCAGGAGGGCCGTGGGAGCCGTGTCCCACACCTGCAGAGCCTGTGGGTTACCTTTCTCCTCTTCTGCAGTATAGATTTTCACTGTGTTATCCAGTTTTCTTGCCAGTATGAGCCACTCTACACCTACTGCACATCACCAGGCACCTGGCAATTGCCCAGTATGAGATGGAGTAATAACCAACACCAGCTCAAGCTTCCTCCCACTCTCTCTGCAAGCTGGTGAGCAAACACCGTCTCTGCTTCCCAGGGCACCACCAGAGCCGAAAGGTGGGAGGGGCACCCTAAGGCAGAGAAATGTCTTGGCAGGCTACCAGGAAACCCTTTTTTTCCCATACAAAACCATGAGAAGGCAGTTTTGGTGCTCACCTGGAGAGCTCAGCAGAGCAGCTGCTGTGGCATGGGGAATGAGTGAGTGTGTGCAGGAGAGAGGGATGGGAAGGGTTAAGAAGAAATGTGTTTAAAAAGGAGTTGGCCTGGCACTAATTCACTCTTATCTTTAAACATATAACCCAGAGTACAATTAAAAGCTTCTGCTGACACATGACCCACTAGGGGTAAGTTGCAAGAGGCTTTTTACACAAAGGAGTATTTAAAATTTACCATGACTGAGAACTCAAATTCCTCACAAGGGACCCCAAAGCAGGGATTTCCATACACACACACATACACACACCCCTAACTGTGGGGAGGTCTCATTGCCCCGGGGTTGGCTGGCAATTAGAGCCATCCCTTTTGATCCATGATCCACGTCCAGACTTGCATCGCGCTCGTGCCCAGGGCAAGGGAAGGAGTCTGCCATGTCTGAAACCTCTGTACTGCAGGGTCTCAGCAAGCTGCCCTTGGCCCATCAGGATGCTGAGTCAGGAGCAGAGGTGATGAAGGAGAAAAGGGAAACAGGGCTGCACCCCACCCAGACCTGCAAGTCAGTCACCACCACAAGGAGGAGGAGGGAGAGCCTGGGCCAGGGACAAAAAGCACCCACTGCAGCTCAAGTTTACTTGCAGCTTTTCTTAGATGCTGAATGGTTTGTTTTGACACCAGGAATAGCTGCAAACAAAACCACGCCTGACAACCCACCTTGCTGCACCAGGGACACATGGCAGCAGCCAGAGCCCCCACACAGAGCAGGCTGGGGAAGGAGATTCCATCAGAGAGCAGGGAGCCAGCACCCCTGCTTTGGATGAAGACACATGACAACTGGAAGGGAGCACCTACCAGATGAGCTGCCGTGGACAAACCTTCCTAAATGTTTCCCCAATACCAGGCTGGTTTAAAGTAACCCATAGAAAGAAAAGCAACCACCTGGGTAAAGCCAAAGGAACACACACATGTTCACTTAGATAGCCTGATCATGGTGGGAAAAGCTGAGGTGACAGCTCTGGATGTTCTTGGTAAGAGGTCATTGGAAGTTTCAGGTACACCTTTGTTGCTGAGTTGTCCAGTTCCATCCTCTCTTCCTTCTGCACCCACCTCCTCCTGCCTGTTTCACTCTGTTTCACTCGGCAAAAGCCATGTCACTCCAATTAAATCACACACCAGCCAAACAAAGTTTCCAAGATTTCTCCAGCTGGAGCCTGTCCCTAGCCTGAGGGCAGGTGTCAGAGTCTGAGGAGGACAGAGATGACAGGATCCCTCGGAGGCTATGCCAAATTTCTGGGAGAAGCACTATAAAGAGTGTGGTGTGCAATGCCATTGTGGCAGAGACACCTCCTGGCTCAGTGTGGTCACTTTTGCCTCATGACTAAAGCAAGAGTTTTCAGTGTTAAAATCCATTTGACTTTCCACTCTGGACAGAACTGGTGAAAAGCGAATACAGATCATTTTTGTCCGGTCAACAAGCAATGTGCAGTGAGATGCCAATGCTTGGTCAGTGCCAAAAGCTGGCCTAGAAACTCACAGCTGATGCAAGCTGTCTTTATCTGCCTCACAGAGCTTGGCATCCATGCATGAGGTGATCTTACAATGTAAGTATCCACAAATGGCTCAAATGAAAGGGTTATCCTCACTGCCCTTATGTGACCAGGAAGCACCCACTGGTGGATGAGGTGAAGACGGGGACTACAAAGGTGTCAGTGGTGACACTCTCCCACGAGGGCACTTGCTGCTGTATCCATCCTTCAGTGCCAACATCCAAACCCATGTGAGCCTGGACACCCTTCCCTACACCCAATTTCACTTTGGCATAATCCTCAATTCAATGCACTTGATCCCAACTCTGGCGGTTAAAAGGCAAACAAAAAGACACTATCAAAGACACAAACAAAAAAAAGGAAATAAAGGGATGAAGGCTCTGATATCACCACAAAGTAAACCACATCATTTGTGTCTTCTGCAACTGCCAGTTTGCTTTCCTTCCACAGCAATAAAGATGAAAAAACCCTCCTGCCACTTTAAAAACACTCTACAAAAACTCATTAATCAGCACTATAGGTCATCACAAATCTCAGTTCCTCCAAACACTTTTGTTGAGAAGAAGTTACATTGCCTTGGTCTCCTTATCTGTAAAATGCAGACAAAAAGCTTAATTGATTTACTCAACACCAAACTATGACTCAGAGCTAGGATCAGAAATCAGGAATTTCTGGCTCTGGCTCCTTTTCCTTAAAGGCTGTAAAAAAGCCTGCTATGTCTGCATCCTTTTCAGGTACTTAAAAATAGCTTCAGGCTCCCTGGTACAACAGTTTCCCATGTCTAGATGCAGAGATCTCCCAACAGCCACAGCAAAATTAGAAGCTGTTCTATTTTGAATTGCTCAAGTATCACAGTGACAGCCAGGCTCATCATCATCATTCCCAAAAGTGAGGGGTGAAGTGTGGTTCATTATTTACAGCAAAAAGGCACATGAAGACTGCAGCCAGGCTCTGTACAAACACAGACCTCGCCTCTCCAGGCTGCACCCACCACTTACCCAATGCAGGGATTGTTTTGGTATCTTGGCGCTGTGTAGGAGAAAGGAGAAATGTTTTTGTCCACGAAAGAGCCAAAGCCCAGACGGAAATTGCTGGTGAGCTTCCGCATCTCTTCAGCCAGCTTGGTCCCCAGATTGCGGATGTTGTCCAGGTCGTCGTTCATGGACAGGGACAGGTCCATCAGGTAGTAGAGGTCCACGGGATAGTCCTCCACCTGCCGCACCTGGACTCGGAACGAGGTCCGGTCACCTGCGCACACACAAAGGTCGGGCACGCTGAGCAGCAAACTCCCAGCACACATAAAAATCCAGATCACACTTTTTTTTTTGCTTCCCCTGCAGAGCAGACAGATCGCTTTTCAAAAGAAGAGGGTGAGGGCAATAAGCTTTTCCAAAAACATCCCTTAGGAGACTAACAGGAAAACAGGTATTGACTTTGGGTCCTCTTAAGCTATGTAGTATACTGGCTGGCAAGAAAAAAACATGGAGTGCATGTCTCTATTTTAGCTCTTTGGAGGTATCAGAGAGGGTCTTTCCATGTCATCTGAGAGAACATCTAAGGGAGGGACACATGAAAAACACTGTTGCCCAGGGTGCAGTCCAGGGATGTTTCCTTAGAAAACAGGAAAGAAAAGCAGAGTGAACCTTAAATGGATGTTTCATGGACTACTGCAACAGGGACCCTGCTCACACTTACTCGAGTATATTCTCAAAGAAAACTAGGAGAAGTCCAAGAAGTCCTGCACAAGAGAGAGTAGGAGGTGGAGCAGGAGAAGCAAGAGGATCAGAAAAAAATAGCCAGCATGAAGTGAATGCAAGATGTCCTCTGAGCTGTGCAGGGAAGTCAAGGTGAAGCAGACACAGAAGAAACACCTTTGAAAAGGAGCTCCCCCAAAAACTGCAGCTGGAGAAATCAGGGCAAAAGGGAAGTGAAAAAGAAAGTTGTTAGGGTCACCCAGGGAAGCACTGAGGCAGAGGTGAAACTTCCTGAAGTGACAAACACAAGGGAAGGAGCTGACAGGGCTGAGTCACAGGTTGTGCTGATGTGAAGAGAAGCAGAGGAAAGCCTGCCCCTGACCTTCTCCTTTGCCACACTGGTTTTAGTAGAGATGCCCTCTGGAAGGGGTGCCAGGGAAGGCCACCACAGGCAACACCTATGCCTCAGAAAAGCTGAGATGGCTTCAAAGTGAACTCAGCTTCACACCAGATGGACCTTGGTGGAGCCAGACAGCAGGTGGCAAAAGTTTGCCTTTCACTTTGCTAAGGGAGGGGCCTAAATAAAACCATAAACCCCAACCTCACAAGCCAGGCTTTGGAGATCCCATGTTCCCAGCTTCCAAATTAGCCCCTTTCCCAGTTCACTGGGGTCTCAGCCCCAGGGAATTGGATCATTTCAAAACCAAGCCCCCATTTCTGTCCTCTCCCAGCCCTTCATGGGTAAGGCTGAACTTGGGGCAGTGGCAGGTTCTGCAAAACACTTGTGGCTTCCCCTCTTCTTCCCCGGAAATGGAACTCACATTTTTTAGTATTGTGAAAACATTTCCCTAACTGCTTTATTGTTCTCCTCCTTGTGCACAGCAGCACAGCTGTTCCCACTTACTTCCAGCCCAGCAGCAGCAACAGCATCCCAAAACTGCCATGCTGGCAATGCACAGCACAAGAGACTCTGCTGCCTGGCTGTCAGAGCCCTGCCTGGCACCTGGGGTCAGGCTGCACCAAGCCAGAGCTCCTCAAACAACACCCTCCTTCTCCTTCAGCATTTCCCTGCAATCTGCTGCAGCCCTATCTGGAAAAGGCAGGGCTGCAGGAGGCACCATGTGCAAACATGCACATGCAGACAGTGCAGCTGTAGGAAGCAAGAAGCTAATGCCTGAAATATTCCTCCTTACTCTCCCCAGCTTTCTTGTCTTGGAGACAAGAGGAGCAGGACAGGGCACAGGACTGGGATGTGGAGTGCAGCAGGTGCTCCAGGTGGGCCTCACAGTATAACTGGCAGGCATTTTGTGGGGGAACAAAGAAGAACATAACTCATGTAGCACAAAAATTGTTAACATTGATTGCAGGGTAAAAGACTGTGATTGCAAGCTTGACTTTAATTCAATGCTGTAAAAATGTGTTTAAATCTGGGAAAATTCTTTCCCATGCCCATATTTTTCATTCCTACATATTTTTCCCACTCGAAAAGGGGATGTGTCCTCTGTATTTTGCAATGTTTTCATTTCCAAAACACTGTTCTTCCTGCCAGAAAGGGTATTTGGGATGCTGTGATCAAACGTGCTTCTCTTAATAGTTACGAATTTATTAGTCCCTGAGAAGCACCAAAACCAACAGGATCCTGTGGCTGGTTCTTCTTTCATTCCTAACTAAGCACAAACCAATTATGTCAGAGCAAATATCGCTAATGTATGTAGATGTAAGTGCAAAAGAATTTATTATTCTCTATGGACAGTATTACTCTCACACTTCCAGGGATAATCCAGCCCCCTCCTTCCTCATGTACTGTTGCCACCATCCACTCCTTAGGGCTTTTACTGAAAAGTTTTAAATTCAGAGCTTAATTCAGAAATTTTTCTTAGATACCATCACACAGAGGCAGTGCAGAAATTGGAAAAATTGATTCTGGTCAATTTAAGAACATAAACTCAACAATCATGCTTATCCAGCTTATTCCTGCTTGGTGAGGCTTATAGCTTGATGAGCAACACAGCTGCATATATTCATTTTTTAAGTCAGTTTACACTATTTCTATTTCCTTTAACTAGGACACACTGCTTTATAGCTGGGCTCAAGATTAAAAAGCAATATTATAAAAACTAAATGCTCAATCCAAAAGCTACCCTGTAAGGACATCGATTTAAAGCCTTTGGAGTTTAGCCGAGGACACAGATCACAGATTTGGGGATGTGACTTCTGCCACAGGATGATGAGATCAAACTGCCTGGTGGGAACAGCAAACAATTGACAATCCACTCCCTTCTGCTTCTGCTTAGTGGTCTAAGAATAAAAGATTACCATTGCCACAGACCTCCACAGCGTAAATTCATCTTTGAAATAGTACACCCCTCATGCCCAAAATTAAATCAACATTGTCTCCTTTTTGTCTTGGGTTCACAGGATGAAACTTGTTCTTCCAAACTCAAGGATTAATGGATAATTTAAACTGGATTTGCTAATGCAAGGGTTTAGGAAGTCATCAGCTTGAAGGTGAAGTGTTGCCCAACATCAAAAAAAGAACAAAAATGGGAGATACTATCACAAACATCTAGGTTTGTCCCTCCTCTTGCAATGACTGTGATGCTCTGCAAGAGGAGCACAGGGAGAGGAGTTCACTGGCTCAGAGTGGGAATTGCAGCAGGGGTCCTCAGGGTGATTCCTGCAGCTCAACCCAGACCTGGAGGGTTTCTCCGTCACGAAGAACTGAGGATGGCCGTGAGTGTGGTCCCCGCAAGGGTGGGCAGAAGCAGCACACCAGCCCTGTGCAGCCCAAGGTTTCCAAAAGCCAGACCCCAGGAGGCCACAGGGAGATGGATCCCCATACCCTGCCACTGATTGCAGGAGTGGACACTGGATGGGCAAAACTGCTGGGGATTGGCAAAGCAGAATTCGCTGAGCACCAGGCACTGTGTGGAGGTGGATGTACAGGAGATGCGATGTGGAAGCTGAGCCAGCCCTTTCTGTCAGGAATTGCCTCAAGAAACAACAGTAATAACAACTCCCTTTTGCTCCCTTTTTTAACACAACATTCAGTGGCAGAAGCCATATCTCCAGATGTATGAACAGTGGTGACTGCTCTCAGGTATCTGATTTTAAGGCTTTGAAGCAAATTTTTTTAGATTTGAGGGTCTGACGAATGACAGCTGAGGAAGTTAATTGAAAAACATGACAACTTCTAACTTACACAGCTAAAACAAAAAACTCTTGCAGCAACTGGTAGGCTCTGGGAGAGCATTGACAGTGTAAGCACCAGCTCAAACCCCAATTTTTCTTCGGTAAAACATCAGTATTTCTCTTTCCTGTATGCTTGTGAGAGCTGTCACAAAACTGTAAGCCCCAGAAACCCACACCAACCACTTGTAATGAATCAAGCTTTTATGTTTGCTTCTTATCTTTGCAATAAAGAGCTTTTTTCCCTCTTTAGAAATGTCAGCTGCCAAATTTTTTCAAGAATTCTAAACCCACATTAAAGCCTCCCCCCACCATGCAAAAACTTTTGATAACAAGCATGCTCGCATAGCTCGGATGAGCTGTTCCCTTCTAATTTTTAATTAAAAGGAAGAGATTGAAGAAAAGTGATGGCTCAGGAGAATGAAAGAGGGAGCTGGCTACAGTCCAAGGCCTGAGTCACAAGTTCAAATCTCCATCTTCTGCCTTGATCCCATAGCTCTTTTGCATACCGACAGAAAACAGATATGTGGGTTTGTTTCCAATTTACAGAAGGAGATGTCTCGGTTTAGAGTCATGCCCTGTCAGCTTAGTGGAGGAACCAAAGTTATTTTAACTCCTTCCACACAGTGACTCTATTTTGAAGCTGAGCAGGTTCCTCCTAAACACATGCAGGTGTTAAGACCATTACTGGTAGCAGTTGTGGGTGGGCTTTGACTGACTTTGCCCAACAGCGGTGTCCTCTCATGGAGGACACGTGCCCCAGCTCCAAACCTGTTTGTGACTCACCACCGAAGTTCAAAGGTGTGGAAAGGGCCAGCAATCACCTGCTTTAGTGGGCTACAAGGCCTCGAGCTACAGTGTGCTCTTGGCACGTCCTGGCCACCCTTTCTCCCTCCCCCCACAGCCATGGAGCCTCTGGGGACTCACCAGGACGAAGATTCAAGGCGACCTTCTGAGGTGTGATCTGTGTGACATCCAGGTGGCTCTGACCAGAACCCTTGCTGCTCAGAGGGATGTTCTTCACCACGCTGATGCTGCTGCTGGGGTTCTCGATGGCTCCAGCACAGCCGTTTGCAATCAGGTTCTGCAGGAAGTCGCACCGGGATGTGATGGATTTTGTACTGCTGAAATCCTGGGGGGTGAAGAAGGGACAAAAACAAGTGGAGGGGAATGCATCAATCCCACAGCAGGGGCTTTGTTTTGACATGCTGGTATCTAACAACTATGTGATGACAAGGAGAAGCTGGTGTCCTTTGTGGTGACTGTACTTGGAAGGAGCCTGCACTGAGGCTTGAGCCTTTCAGAAGGATCAACCAAAAAAGGAAGTTCTATGAGGATTTGAACACTGAATTTGCTCACAGAGCACTGAAACAGAAATCTAAGCCTGTGTTTTCAGCCCAGCCACAGCAGCAGCACCTGTTCCCAGCCCTGGCCACAAGAGAGCAAGGCAAAGCACTATGTTTGCTGCAGGGACAGCCCATTGCCATCCCTATGATTTTATGCACATGCACCATCTCAAAGGAGCTCTGCAAAAGACAGAAGAAAGAACAAGGAGGTGGCACAGAGGGAAGCAGGACAAACCCACCAACCCAGAGAGGGCCAAGTAAAGATGTGAAGCTGAAGACAGGCTGGGTGGCTCCCTCTTCCCTGGGTGAGACACCGCACGTCCCCACACAAGCACTGCGTGGAGAGCAAGGGAGGTGGGAGAAACTCCACGGGAGCCAGTGAAAATGCAGACTGTGCCCACAACAGACAGCCAGGCACAGGCAGCAAGGTGCAGGCAGAGGCCCACTCCCAAAGGATGGCCAGGAGCCTCCCAACACCCATCCCAGAGCTCCAGCCCTTGCTGCGAGCCCCGCGCGTGGTGCACAAAGCAGCCTTGTGCAGGGCAGCGCTCAGGAACAGCAGGGAACACAATGCACCCTTTTGCAAGAGCCTGTTTGTTAGAATGCCTTTTTTTTTCCCCCCCAAAAGTGCCAAAGGGAACAAGTCACATGCCCAAAACTTACTGGATTTTCAACAGTCGATTCCTACTTATTTCTGCACTACAACAATAGAGACAACCCTCTTCAGCTCCAGGGCTGAGAGACCAATATGACATTAAATAATTCAGAGAAGATGCTTGCAGCCATGCCAGCCCCTCCTTCTGCTGCTCAGCCAAAACTAGTGTGGGGCTGAATAAACCTCACTTATTGCTGAAACTGCAGCATGGCAAAGGACAGGAGAGACATCAAGGAGGGAGGGGCTCCTGCCAGATCCTCATGGGGTGATCTCCAGGGGTCCCTCAAGGACAAGCTTGGATACAGTGCCCTGAGACACAGACAGAGGTTTCCAGCTGCATTTTTCTCACTACAAGGTCTCATTGCTATTTGAAAAATGAGAGATTTGCATTCCAGCATCCAGCAGCAGGGTCCAGCCAAGAAACCGACAACGGCACATCAGATGGATACGAACACAAATTTCTTGGAACGCGTCGTGTAAACAGATGAACTTCCAAAAAAGGAGGACTGGGACTATTTAAATCATCTCCAGCATGACAAAATAAAAATCAGAATCCCTCACAAAACTGAAAACAACACCCAGCCTTTCAGAGGCGCACATTTCAGGCAGCCTCGGAGAAAAGTTTCTCTCAGATGTGGTTTTACCTGAAACCAGCAAAAAGCTGGTGGGGTCCAGGTGTTCCCCTGGGCCTATCCACCCAGCAGCAGAGGGAGATGCTCTCTTACTCTCCCAGTACCCAGAACACAGCTCCAGATGAACACCCCTGCCAGCTCATTTCTGCTGCTACCTATTAGAAAGGACACTCAAAAAAAGTGTTGCAAAAAGCAATACAAACAGCCCAGGAGCACAGCTGGGAAATTCCAGTTACTCTCAAGCAACTAACATTGGAGAGAAGCATCCAAATAGGACAATATTTAGGGCTGCTCACATAACTGTAGCTTTTATCAGGTGTTCCCAAGCCTTCCCAGGGTCTGCTCCAAAGACTCCAAAGGAAGTCCAGGAGGTCAGGAGAAAGCCCCTACACAACTCTTAGGTCAGCAGTACCTTTGCACTCCTCCAGGTTCCCCTTGCTTGATCCAGCTATTTTCTCTAAACTTTCTTCTAAAATGGGTCCAGAGGACTTGCCAAAGGGCAGCAATTGCTAACCTGCAGCTCCAGTCAAATCCAGCTATTTTCTTGTCCTGTGAAAAGCCATATTACCTGAGGTGGAAGAAAATATCTACCCTCAGTGGTACAAATGCCTGAGGGGAAGGTGGTGCAGCTCAGCACCCAGGGGTGCAGGACTGACCCCTACTTCATCTTGATTTCCTACTCAGGCAGAGTAACACTGAGCAGGAGGGTGACAGTGGCCTTGGGAAAGTCCCAGCAATCACCACTACACCCTGCAAACAAACACCCAAGCTGCATCCATAGGTCAAAACCCAAAGCCAAAACTGGGGCTACCAGGTACCATCCAACTGTAGTGCAGTTTTCTGTGACAAAGAAAATCAAGGCTCATTGGGGTTCAGTAAAGGGAAAAAGGATGAGCAGACCTGGGGAATAAAGGGCATTGCACAGGTCCAGACAGCTCAAGGGAAACCACAGCAAAAAGGCAGCCCCACAGCAGCTCAGACACAGCACACTGGTTCAAACCCTGATCTTCCCCAAGCAGAGAACACCCTGGGGTCAGTGAAGCAATTCAGTGTGCCCACACATCTGCCAATCATCTGCAGGCCTGCTTGGGCAAGAAATGCAACAGATGCCCCTCACAAGGGGGAAACACCCAAACTTTGCTTTGTGCCACAGAGGAGCACTCTGGAAGATCCCCAGCCCCTGTCAGTCACTCTGGCTGCTCCAGCCCCCTGGTCAGTGCTAACAAGCTCAAAAGGCAAATGCACACAAGCAGACAGGATGAATGGAGACAACAGTGTGACGATTACATGCTCATCAGTTTGACAGTTTTAAGACAAATTGCTTGGTTCATGCTATAAAAATGGAGAATAGCACTCACTGTATCTAATATCTAATTCCTGACTAGGCATGTCCCTACCACTCAGCCCATCCTGTTCCCTTTTGCTGAAGGTCTCAATCATTTTTTGCTTTAATCAATCCAGTTCTGCATTGATTTTGTCTGAAACATGCCTGCTTTCTCTATTTAAAAAAAAACCCAAAAAAACAAAAAAAAAAACCCAAAAAAAACCCAAACACCAAAAACTCGACATGCTCCCTTTAGGAACAGCCTTGATTTTCTTTTCTCATTCTCTAGGCATACATTTCTGAGATGGAAGAGGATGGGGTAAAAGCACCTGCTGGAAAACAGAGGGTGCCACTGGGGAAATTTCAGTTCACTTACTCAAAAAGGACATTTCAGTTTAATTAGTAAGTGTATCTCTGGTTTCCACGTACACACATAAATGCATCCACATAGGTAATGGACAGATGAACAGAGTTCATCCACTAACAAACACATCTAACAAACAAGAGGAGCCTCTGCACACTGGTACACTCCTTCCCAAAGCAGAAAAAAAGAAAATGTAATGGTGACATTTCCCCCCCATACTGGTACTCCCAAATGCCCTTTTGAAGAGCTTCACCCCCTGCAATCACCCCAGGAAGGTTTATCACAATCATAACCCCCACCTATCTATCACACCTGCCCTGGCAGCTCAGAGGACAGCGCTGAAGCCACTTCCTGAGCTCCCTGATCTCCCCAGCAAACCCAACAAGTCCTGCTCAGCCTGGGCAACCAGGTGCTGCTGTGAAAAATTCCACAAAGTCCCACACATGGAAACCAGGCTGCCACAGAGATACAGCAACCCCACAGGCCAGTGTGCAGCTTCCAGCCAGAATATTTCACCAGCACCATGTCAGCAATTTCTCATCATTTCCAGTTTCTCCTAGACCTTGCAGACTCTTCAGTTCCAGCATGGAGGGACAGGCTGCAGCAGTCTCCATCACACCAAGAGTCATTCTCCCTCAGAGAGCCCTGCTTCAAGGCATGCTCAGGTGATGGTTAAGGCCACATATTCACACCTCTTCTTCTAAGTGCCACTGAAATCACCACCTTTGAGGCCTGCCTTTCTAGGTATTCCTCCACAAGCCAACAGAATCGGTGTCTGCTCCCAAATTTCCATGAGCCCAAAGACTGATGGTTAGCTCAGCAGCCCCTGGAGGCTCTAGGGCTGCACACCAGAAGCTGCTATCATCAGCTCATCCATCATCACCCGCAGTCAAAGTGACAGAGATGCTGAGCACAAGCAGAAGTGAAAAGAAGTCCAACCAAGCCAGGGGGCATGATGTAACCTGTACCAACAGGTTAGGAGGTGGCAGTCAAAGTGAGAGCACCTTGACTGCTCTGCTGTAAGATCTACACATCCCCTTACCCTCACAACTCAGGGCAATGTAAATTCAAGGGACCTTATCCCCCCTGGGAAACTACTGGGATAGGGCTCCTGAAGAAACTGGTATGATGTTACCACCAAGTAATATTATTCCCCAAATATTTCCCCAAAGGAAACACAAGAAGGTATACATATACAGGAAAATCAATTATACATATAGCTATACAATGCAATTTTATATATAGCTATACAATGTCTGTATATATATATATATATAAACACTGCATTACAGACATCTCTAAACATAATGTATACATTATATATAGAATTATACTACATGTACTGATAGACTTCTACTACATATATTTCCTGACAAAATTATTAATTTTTGCTTGCAAAGTCGATAAAAGCTGGCCAAATTTGCTCACAAACCTGTAAACTAAATGCAAAGGGAGCACAAAACACACACAAATCAGCTGACTGAGGTTCTACCACAACACAACTGCCATCTGTGGAATACACTCCAATATCTTACCCCTGATATTTAAAGAGCAGCAGAGCTATAAAATTTGATTGGCATATATGCAACCAGAAAACATAGATAGCAAACTTCAGCCAATGGAAAAAGCTAAAGAAAACACATTAAGAGCTATTCAATACACTTAATAAACCTGACTAGGCTGCAGCAGAGGGAAGGGGAATAAGGTGGTGAAATGACTATGAAACAAAGGTGGATATTATAGAGTTTATAATATTCCTTTAAAACTTTCTGAAGTTGAAAAACTCCAGGTATCTTGGAAATCCCATTACCTCACCTGATTATCTCAGCTAAAGAGAAATAATTAGTTTCAAACAGTACATGCTAAAAAAAAAATTACAAAAAACACAGAATTAGGATAAGAACTTGCTAAGTTGAAGCATGCAGCATGTAATGGGAACAGCAGCTTTTGAACACATAGCTCTTGGCACAAAACACCTTGAACTGTATATTTTTAAATAGCTTCTGCAGGCTAAAGGTCAGGAAGTATTACAGGACTTCCCTGTAAACACTCATCTTCCTCCTTGGCCCCTCCATTCCAGTCAGGAATTTTCTTTTTTTTTCAGTAACTGCCCTGTTTGCATGATAAGAGTCAGGCTGCCAGTCCCATTAGTACAATTAGTGGTCACAGTGACCACCAGATAAACATTTCCACTAGCAGCATTCTGCAGAAAGTTGTCTTTTGATGCCAAGTAAGGAAAAAAAAAAAACGCAAAAAAAGCACAAGCTATTGGGTACCCATAGCTTAATAGCCAGCATTCCTGGATGCAATCTCATCACCACAGATTAGCTGGCTGGAAGAGGAGCTCTTACAGCTGTTTACAAGATGTCTCAAAAGCAAGATCTATTGCTTTACCCTTTCCCTTCTGCACACCAATTGCCTGGCTGGAAAAAACAACCCAGGAAAGCTGTGATGCTGTCAGGCAGCGTGGTGTTTGCAGCATCACAAGCTTTCCCCTGGAGAGCTGCAGCTGTGCTTACCAGTGACACATCCAGTGAAACAGACCTGGAGAGCCAGTGGCTGGGGCACCCCTACAAGACCCAGCCAAACCAGAGGGACTGGAAGCCACCTTCACCCCACATCCATCTCCATCCCCAACCCCATCCTCTGCCCTGGAGCTGGCAGCAGCCCCAGGCAGGCCTGGCAGGAGGAGGGAGGGGAACAGCAGAGGGCACAGAGCCTGCATCCTCAGCTCAGCAACACCAGCTGCAGCTGGAAGGTGAAGTGAGTGCTCAGAAGGGGACAGGAATGGCCACACTAGAGGAACAGGGGTCAGCAGGGAACAGAACACCATCACCACCAGCCATGCCCATTGAGAGGTTCAAGATCATCTACTGCTCTGGGGTTCTCACGTCCCAAAACTGGTTCCTGACACAGCAGCTGTGCCAGCCTGTTTTTAAGATTTTTCCATGCATCTGAAAGCATCCATACTTCTCTCCTGAACACCTAGGACAGGCACTAAGCAGACAATTGTTTTCCATGCATCAAACATTATTAGGGCTTTCACACACCTTGTTCTTTAGAAATTCTAAGTCTGCTTGATAAAACATATATTGGATTATACATATAGACCTAAACTCATGAGCAGCCCCTAGGGAGCAGGGGGAGGTATTTGCAATTGCTCACAAACAAGGAGGCACAGTTGAATTACGGGTGAGCAGCTTCAGCAAAAACACAAGGATGTATTTTCCCTCTGAAGTGCTCAGTTACTCTGTGAAACTCATGGCACCGATGCCAGAAGCATGGGTCACCCCCCCAAAACGACACAATAGATTCAGAAAGGAGAATTATCTTTGTTACAGACAAAGAGCCCATGCCAGGCACACGACAAGGGACACGTAGCAGGACACTAGCCAGGGGCTTGGGGCTTTCTGAGAAGAGAGCTTTGGAGCAAGGCTCCCTGTAACACAGAGCCCATGCAGGGATCTAACATCCACCAAAAACAAGAAGGTAATTGAAGGGACAGAAAGACTGAAGGAACAGTGCTGCTCTGTTGAGGGTGTGTGGGGGTCAAAGTGGGGTCAGAGACTTATTCC
Organism: Hypocryptadius cinnamomeus; assembly: GCA_013400635.1. Lineage (NCBI taxonomy): Eukaryota > Metazoa > Chordata > Aves > Passeriformes > Zosteropidae > Hypocryptadius > Hypocryptadius cinnamomeus. The sequence continues at coordinate 57,742 of VYZP01072024.1, forward strand.
CTATGATGTCAAAGAGCTGAGGAGTCCCACACACCCAAAACACACTCGGCATGGAGCATCCTCTGCCCTCCCTCAACCCTTATGGCATGAGTCAGGAACAGGCAAGGTGAGAAAAGAGCTCTTTTCCAGCACCACAAAAAGCATGAAAGTCAAATGAGGTGTGCCCACCTACCTCCTTGGAGCACCAGGCACACTTGGGATGGATGAGGAGACACTCTTCACAGGACGTGGCGCTTCCACTGGTGCACAGATTGAGACCTTCAGCAAGAGAGGAGAACAGTGTGGTTTGAATGGTTATTCCACTCCAAAATAGTGCTTAGGGGGGCTCTGAGACATTCTTAATGCTAAACACACTGTAAATTCAAACAAGAGCATATAATCTCCCAGGAGCCTAAAAGGCAGGAGAAGCTGTAAATCTCTCTTCACCTGTAAGGAGGTCTTGTTTTCTTTTCCTTCCCTAAGGTAAATGAAAAGGACAGAAACTTGCTTTGGAGTGCTGAGAACATCTAAAAAATTACTGAATCTGGTGATTTTTCTTTACCCTTTTTCAATGGTGTCTGGTTAATCAAAGAGTCCAACTACTCATATGCCTAATCAAAGACTCCCACTGCTGTGGGCAGAACTCAATAACTGTTTGACCACTCTGAAACATGGCCTGACTGTCCAAAAGCCCAAGATGCTGACTTCTAAAGACACATCTTTAGGCATATCTTCTCATTTTTTTCTAGCTGAATATATGGTGGGGCCTCTCCCCATAATTTTCTTATTAAAGCACTCTTGAAACATACTCATCTCTCCTTCCCACAGAGGTGATTCTCACAGTGGACTCATGTTGCAGTACATTAGTTTTATTTTACCACAAGAGACATTTCCACAGGATATCCAGGTTAAGCCTTGCAGTGTGTTTGCACTGGGACATGTCCAAGGCAGCAGGGGTGGAAGACACTGAGGGTTCTCCCTGCCCGTGATCCCAGCAGGGGCATCAGCCAGGCTGATGATCTTTGCTCCTGGATTGCTGGTGTCGGCAGCACAAGAGGTCCTGAGCAGGTTTCACTTACAAAATCCACAATTTGCACTTTGGGCTTTAAAAATGAAGTGGAACCACACAAGTAAAGCTGAAGTAGACATCAATAGTATGGGCTTTGAATGCAGCAGCTTGTTCAAGCACGCCTGTGGCTATGAATGTGCCCTTCCATAGCACTGATGGCCCAGCTCCCCCGGGTGCAGCTATTAACTTCCACTGTCAATAAATGATTAAAGAAATCTTCAGCCGAGGTTTCAGCACAGAGGCTGCACACTCCAAATGAAATGCCTCAGGCTTGAACTCCCAATCTGCTATTTTTTCCAACCCAAATGTCAATAAAAGCATTGTCGGGCTTCCATTTTCAGCCAGTTGCCTCTGCAGATACCAGCGCACCACGCTGCTGCTGGGTGTAATCTGCAGATTCCACAGAGTTGCCAAAAGCAGCTGAAGAGTCCCATGAAAGCTGCTGAAGAGTCCCATGAAGTTTTCTCCTGACCCAAGAACTTTCTGCCATGAGAGCTTTGGAAGAAGAATTTTTGCTGTATCCCATGTGAATATTGCACCAAGAAATGGAAAGCAGTGCCTGCCCGGGTTGCTCCCATAAGGGGCTGAGCTGTGAGCACAGGAAGCAGTGAATCAAGCTGGACAGCTGGAGGAAAACCTGGCATGCCCTGGACTAAAACCAAAAAGAGGATAAGTAGATCCTGTCAGTCATGGCAGAGGCCTGACAGTGCCAGAGCCCTGCACTGACGGGTCTCTGCTGCCCGCAAGGTGGTTAACTCTAACCCCAGAGAGCCAAGCCCTGCACTCTTTCTACGGCTCTCATTCAAACAGGCTCCTTGGGCTCATTCATACCAAACAAGAGCCTTCTTAAGAGTGTGGGTTTTTTTTTTTTCCTTCTGGCTGTTACCACATCCCCAGGCGTTTCATTCCTTTTTTGCATTCAGAAGTTATATTCCAGCTCCTGGACGCTACAAGAGCTCAAAACATAAATAAGTAGTATAAAGCAAAATGTAACTTGTTCAACTGAGTTAAAATTTAGACAGCAATTAACACTTGCATTTGCAAACCCTACAACATGGCCCAAAGCCTCTCCTTGAGAGCTGCTGCTCTGGCAGCTGTGCACAGGGTAACCCAGAAAAATAATGGGCTTTATGTAGCAAATACTTGAATTCATACCCTGGCTACCCAGGCCTGGCTCTCCCACAGCTTCACTCGCCCATCCACATGGAAATATTTACCTCCATTCCTGACTGCTGGGTTTTTGAGAGTTTACTTAGTCACAGTAATAGCTGAATGAAAACCAAGGTCTCCTCCTTCCACGGCGTGCCATGACCAAAGCAGCCCACGCTCCTGTGGCCAGCCATGGGGTGACATTCCTCCCGGTGGCAGCGTTTGAAGTTTCCAAGTATGCTTTTCTTTCCACTGTGCAGCAACACTAAACCATTTCCAGCATTGTTGTGAAAACAGAGCTTTGTGAAGCCCTCCAATTTTAGACTGAAACCTGAGCTTTTTGAGTTGGAGTAGAAACACGCAGGATTTTCCAGATGCAAGTCTTCGCCGTGCTTGGTTCAGTGCAGTCTTCCCCAAATCCAGCAGAGGAAGGACCTGATGATGCTCATGCCAGTCCAGATCCTTGCAGATGCTGGGGCAAGTCACCCACTGAGACTGGAAGGAACTCAGTCTGCTCTTTGGACTGTGATACATCTAATGAAATATTCTTATAATGGGGAAAATTCCATCCAAGGTTTAGCTGGGATTACTCTGGAGGTAAATAATCCACTCCCTGGATTGCTGAGCTGCACTGCCCACATACAGTCCTTCATACTGATGCCACTGAGTCCTAAGCCCTGCACCCTCTTTATTTTGCACAGTAGTGTCCAGCAAGCACAAAGAACATCTCCAAATGACATCCTTCCCTTGGATTGAGCTCCAGGAGAGCCCAAAACAGCAGAAGAAGACAGTGTATTCCACTAGACAGTGGAGATTTTAATACATCAAACTAAAGATGCAGAGCAAGATAGGAAACTCTGATGAAAGGTACTCATCAAATTTACTCATAAAGATGCTCCAGGCAATCAGACCTCATTTTAAACCTGTTCTGCAAGAAATCCTAGTTTGGGCAGCTCCTCAAACGGAGGTGAATGTACTGGCTTGCTTAGGGAAGACAGAGGAAAAAAAAAAGTGATGCACTTTATACAGCTAAGCATGAAAACGGAGCATTTTATCTGTGCTTGCAATAAGCATTCTAAGAGACCTGAGATGGTCTGCTGCAATACTGAACCATCAATTTCATGGATCAGGCACACACACACACAAAAAAAATTAAGAAAACTTCTCCTGAGCTTTTGCAATTACGTGCCACATCACTGTGCAAGATGAGCCTCTTCCTAAGATTACTCATTAAAATATCAAGCACTCAGAGTAAGTACTGGAATGGTGGACTTGGGCATTTTGTGGGCTCCCTTCTTATAAAAAAGTTTCCTCAAGTGCTCAGAGAGGAGGGAAACCCTATTTCCAGTACTGCTAGAGCAGGGTTACTAACTGCACTGCAGTTCACGTGTGTGCGTGTGCAAACCGAGAGCATCCCCACCAGGGACAAGGACCTCTCTCTGGGAGCCACGGTTCAAGGTACAAGTGAGGAACGATAGAAGGTGAGAGCGCGGAGACCGGTGACCGGCAGGGCACAGCCGGTGTGCGGCTTTCTGCTGCTACTCCTCATCGCATCGATGAACACACCGCGCTCAGCCAAACATCCCGGGGAAGTGAGTGCTTACTCTGAACAGAAGTGGCTGCAGCCGCTTCCATTAGGAATATATATAGATCGAGGGGTATAAATAGCACTTCCGTGCTTTTTAAGGCGAAGGTGTAACACCCCGCGGATGATGGGTCCCCGCCACCCGCAACCGGGGGCACGGCCGGAGGGGGCCGGGGCGCAGCGCCGTGCGGGGCCGGCGGGGATGCGGGAGAGCCCCGGCAGTGACCAGCCCGGACACGGGGACAGCGGGGACAGCGGGAACAGCGGGGACAGCGGGGACAGCGGGGACCCGCGTCCCGCCGGCTGCGGGCGCACGGCAAAGCGGCTGCCGGGGGAGGCACCGGGAAGGGGGGCGAGAGGAGGGGAGACCACAGACGGTAACAGAGAGCACCGAGGCGGGTCTGGGGGACAAGCCGCCTTCCGCAGCGGCGTTCGCAGGGCCCGGGGCGGCGGGAGCGGAGCGGCCCTTACCTCTGCCGGGCTGCAGCGGCGCGGCCAGGAGGAGGAGGAGGCGGAGGAGGAGGAGCGGGGGGGCCGGCGGGCGGCGGCGGGGGCCGGCAGCCCCCCTCGGCGGGGCATGGTGC
>VYZP01072024.1:62143-76048 GCA_013400635.1 Hypocryptadius cinnamomeus
CGTGCGGATGCCCCTGTCCGTGCGCCTCTCCGTGTGTCCGTGTGTCTGTGCCGCTCCCGAGGGTGCGCTGCCGCCTCCCCGCCCCGCGCAGGGAGGCGTAGCCCCGTCCGGAGCGGGACCCGCGAGCACGGCCGGGCCCACGCACACGGGACACGGACACGGATACGGACACGGACACGGACACGCTGCCTCTGCCGATGCACATGTACCCGCACGGACAGGCACAGCCAGGCACGCACGGCGTGCGCGGACACACGGACACGGACACGGGCACGCACAGATGTACCCACAGGCACACGAGGAATGCGCGCCCTCCTCGCCGCTCGCAGCAGGGCTCGCACTCATTCCCCACGGGTCAATGCCTGCTCTTACGTGGCGCTTTTCCCGCTTCAGGGATTTTCTCTGTGCAAACAGAATTTGTCCATTTACCGAAGGGCTCTTTGAGCCAGGGCACCCGGGCAGCGCTGCACTCGCGGTCTGACGGCTTTTTGGCACGGTCCACGCCCCCACCGCCTGGGACATCAACACTTCAGATCGAAAGGAAGCATCGGATTTATGGTCGTGTTTGGGTTGCTGGAGAGCTTTCTGTATTCTTCTGCTTTTAAAAAAAAATCATAAATCATCCCTAGAGCTCGTGGTTGATTTTAAAAGCAGTTTATAGTAACAGGTAACTTACTCATGACCTGCAGACCTTCATGACACCCTCATGTCTACTAGATCTTACCATCAGATTTTGCTTAAAACACATATTGTGTTGCTGTTCTCAGACAGAAGTGATTAACTGTAATGCCACCTGCCAAAACTCCACCTCACTTGCATTGATTCCCAAAGCTGCTTTCACAAACCTGGCTGATTTCTTCAACCTCTTCATACCCCCGGGAGAAACCAGGTTTGGGTTTAAAGTGACTATTTGTTGATTTAGGAAATACACACCGACAAAAGTTGTAACATTTTTACTGTCCCAGTGCTGCTAAATCAAAACAAGTCCTGGTGTGGCTGTGGGAGCATCACAACCCTACTGCTCGCAACCAGTGCAAAAATATCACTAAATGCCTCATCAAAACCTCTGCCATGGTAGGAGTGTGGTATGTGGGAGAGGCAGTAGCCTACAAACTGCCCTCAAGCTGTTGGCTGTACTTGGGGAAAGGGACAGCACCAGGTCTCCCTGTTATCCCAAAAACTTAAGGTGCATGCAGTCACCCTTTATTAATAATAAAATTAATACTGGCCATGTTGGGACTGACCAGGACGTGCAAGAGGTGGTGTGTGGGGACTTTGAAGTAGGTTGTTCCTCTGTGGAATATTTTTAATTTTCTTGTGGGGAAAAAAAAAAAGAAAAAGAAAATGAAATGCAGATCCTGTACTTGCCAGAGATGAAGTACCCAATATGAGCATTACTGCCCAGAGGCCTTGTGTAGACCTAGAAGTCCCTTCTTGAGTCTTCTGGCCATGCCCAAGTACCCCAAGACACACCTGCAACTACAATTATCCATGGATAGACTCATGTTTGAGAGCTTTAAACTGTTCCTGGCTGTAGGAGCAAGGAGATGCTCATCTCTCATCCCTGTGTCCTGCCATGCTGCCCCGGGAGCACTGGGTGAAGGAGCAGATGCCCAGGGGCAAGTGGCAAATGAGCAAGGGGGGAAAAGGAAAAGCAGGGCCATGGGGTAAAGAAACTACATGGAGGGAAGGAAACCACCTTCTGAGGCTGAACTGTGGCATCTCAAGGAGCAGAGAAGAGGGCTTGAGGAGGCGAGCAGTACTTTCAGAAGGAATGTGTTGCAGCAGGAGCAGAGCCAGGCGAGGCGTAGGAGCTCCCCAGTCACTGGTTATATTTAGCTGGGCTCAGCTGAGGCCGAGCTCACTCTTCCTGCAGGCGCCTGTGGCACTGGCACAAGCACCTGGTGCTCACTGTGCCCAGGCTGTCCTCATCCCACAGCCTCCAGGAGAAACCCCTGAGAGGAGGGGGAAGGTCAGGAGCTGCTGCTATGCACTTTTTGTTGTTGTTTCAGCATCTGCTATCAGTCATCATGTTTTTCCAGCCAAATCCTTTGAAGGTCCTGCAGAGTCACAGGTGGTTTATCCTATCCCAGTACAGCACCAGTGACCAACAGACCACTGTGTGGTGTGTACAGGGAAAGACCTCAGGAGCCAGAGGGGAGGAAATGCTGTGGCTTCCATAATGAGAAGAATGTTAATACCCTTCTGTGAAGCTGGTGCTGTGCTCTTGCCCCACATGCAGCAGCAAAAGAGGATGTAATTGCACAAATGGCCAAACAAGCATCTGTAACACCAAGAGGAGGAATTCATGGTGAACATGAGGTGGGCAGCTCAGTTCCAGAGAAAACAGGCAGCCTTGTGTCCCTGAGCTTGGCCACGGAGGCATGAGCAGAGGTAATGTGTGGCCTGAATGAGATCCACAGAGAAGATATTGATATAAAACCTTCCTGCTTGCAGGTGACAATGTGTCCTGGTTATTTTTGTGGAGTCAAGCATGGGGTGGCAGTAGATGTCCCAAAAAAAGATTGCCTTCATGTATGAAACCAGATAACCCCTTGATCTTCCTCCTGGATTCCCTTGTTCTGAATAAGGAATGGAGAAAAAGAGGTTTTAGTGCCCCTGTCTCAACAAGATTATTATGGACTCAGTAGAAGATGAGTTTGAGACAGCACCAAGATTTTGGGAACAGAATTGAAAAAAGGGACTGTGAAAGGATGACCTACAACAAAGTCTCCCTTGATCTCCAGGAACAGCCACCGCCACAGCCTGGGTCTTTTCTCTCTTGACCATGCCTCCTGTCTACAAAATGCCATTCTTGAGGATCACATAGTCCGTGAGATCCCTCAGGCTCCTTCAAGTATTTACATGCCACAGCCCATTAATACTTGCCAAGGCCCTTGAACCTGGGTTTTCAGTATTATTGCACAGTTTTCTTTAACAGAGAGAGGAAAATCCCTATGTGGAAAGCCTGATATTTATGTTCATTTTCTTATCACTTACACTTTAACCTGTGATTAAAGCAGAACATAAACCCAGTGTATCTCACCGGGGCATGGATTTGAAAGTGATGTAATTATAAGTTGATTCTCTGTCTCTTTTATGATCAGTTAAAACAAATAAAATCCTTTATCTAAGATACTCCAGGTGTTCTACAGATATGTTTTCATTGTCCTGTTTTCCTTGGGGCAGGAAGGGTGGATAAAAGCATCTGAGTCACATCTAGATGTCTGCCATGGCACTAAAGAGGTTCTGGATTTTCAGTGGTGATTCCTTCTTCTCTCTGCACCAGTCTGAGCCACTCCCAGGCCCTTGCACAAAGCCACAGCCTGTTTCAGGGTGAAGCTCCACCTCTGCCTTAGTGTTTCACAAAATATAGCCACTCTCCAGCATCAAAATCTTGGGACATCTCTGACTTTCTCCCATTTCTAGACTCTGTGACATAAGTTTAGGTTTGCTACTTCCTAGCAGCTCCAGCTGGAAGAAAACTCATCTGTCTGGATGTAGCTCATTACAGCCACATTATTGGGTATAACTCATTCAACCATCATATTTGCAGTAAGTTCAGGATCCCAGGCACAGCTCTCTAGTGTGCAAGAAAGACCAGCTAAGACATCTAAGATTGCCTCTTTCCAGAAGTCAAATGGCTGGATGGGGAATCCAGGTGCAGCCTGGTTTGGGGCACCGCTGGTGCACAGCAGATCCTGAACATCCCTCAGTCCTTTGGTCCAAGCAGCTCTCCATGCAACAAAGGATGGCCAAACTGGAATTCAGATGGTGAAAAAAGTGGACTGATTTATGGTTTTAATAAAAAGGAGTTTTAGGAGAGCTAGGGTCAAACTGGGGTGGAGGATCAGGGATGTGAAATAAAAGGCAAACTCACCTGAAACTTGGAAACCTCCACCGTGTTACAAACAGTTCTTGTATTAGGAAAACATTTCATTTTCCTTTCCAGGTCCTCACCATGCTGTTTGCTGGCTCCTCCTGGCTGTGCCATGATGGGAAATGGGGGAGCAGAGACACAGGCTGTGGGCACCGTGCAGCTTTGCCATCCCCACGCTCCTCCCACGAGTGAGCCCACAGACCAGGCTGCTGGGGTTTTCACTTCCATGGAAAAAGTTTGTCTCCTTCTTTCTCCAAGGAAGCTGTAAAAAAAATATAATTCACACAAAGTGCTTGTTAATAATAGGCAACTACCACATGCCAAAAATTACAATAATAAATTTAATCCTATTTCTATTCTCTGGCTAAAGATGCAACACATGTTGCTGCTGCCTGCTATAAAAATAGGTATTTTTACCATCTAAGGACCAAACTCTGTTCTCAGATACTCAAGAGCAACACTTCTCCCAAACAACTCCTGACCTGCTGAAGAGCAGCATTGCAACACTTCTGGGAAGCAGAGAACACACCTAAAGTGGTTTTGCCAAGTTTTGACCTTGAGCTAGTCCATGCCTGAAGCTGCTGGGCTAGAAAGTGAGGGAGGTACAAGGGGGAGACTTTCCTCATGCCTCTATGGTACATAAAGTTGAGACAGGGATGATGAAGCCAGACCAAACCCGGCCAAGTTTTGATGTGCCTACAGCCCCTGGAGCAGGCTGGGAGGCACTTGGCTGCCTGCGAGGCTGTCTACAGGAGGGGCTCACTGATGTGCTGAACTGAAAAGGGTGATGGATATCTCCAGCCATGAGCCATCCCAAAAAATATGCCCCAATCCCCAGAGTTAAGTAATGTGCCATCAGAGGGACGGGCGTGGGAACGTGCTAGGCTGGGGCACAGGAGAGGGTTAAAAATTAGCAGCTCCATGGAAAGCTGTCTGTGTATCTATTAATGGTTAGCCCCAAGGAAAGCGTGCTCATTAAAAAGTTTTGACTCTGGTGTGCCTTATCCTGCAACTGCAATGAGCCAGCCCCATCTTGTGGCCAGGGGCTCTGCTCGGTGGCGGAGAGGAACGAGAGGGAGGAGGGTTTGGGTCCGTCCTCACCGCCCTGCACGGCGAGTTGAAAAACATTCTGCTTTCCTGCACATCTTGCCTCACATAAACTGGTCCCGCTTTGATTAGCAGTCCGGGAGAGCCGCAAAAGCCAGGAGAAAATGCTGGATGCATCTGGCAGGAGGTTTCCTATAAATGGAGAGCCCAAAGAGATTTCCTTGTATGCTTGCATGTAGGGGAAGCATTGTTAAATATGATCTAAAATGTCAGCAGGTAGAGCCAACTAGGCTTGGCTCCACTCAAATCTCTGGCAAAATTCCCACTGAATGGACTAAAAGTTCCAGTCTTAACTACCTTGATGAGCACAGTACTCTGGAGGTACAAAAGGGTTTCCAAGGAATTCACCTGGATCTGTGCAGTTTGGACCTCACAATGCCCCATGCAGCTTTTTCAAATCACAGCTGACACCTGGCTATTTAATCACTATCTGAAATAAATCACTGGACTCTGGTTTCTTGCTTATTTTTCTGGCAAGTGGGTTTTGCTCAGCATGAGCTTGCTGCAGAATCTGTTCACACCAATCTTGGAAGGACAAAACAGTTGAGAAATGCTAAAGAGCCTACAAGGAAAGACCTTGCTTTGAAAAGAGTAATAATGTGCACATGTTGTAACACAAGTGCAACACAGGCCCTGTTTCAGTTATAGGAATGATATACAGGCCCAGGTCCACAATTCCTCCCCAGAGACCCCTATTCCCATTAATGTCAGTACAAGTTAGGCACTGAAATACCTGCCTGGACTTGACCCCTGTTTCTCACCAATTTAAACATTCCTCTGCTTGAGAGGGGATTAAGAACTTTAGCACTATAATGACCTCTTGAATTCATTGACTGTTCCAGATATGAAACATTTCTTCTTTTAACTTTTGGCTGATTTACCCTATAAAAGATCTCTATGGATTAAAAAAAAAAAAAAAAAACCAAAAAAAAACTTGAGAGAAAGTATTTTTTTTTCCCCCAGAGTCTCATTTATGCAGCAGACTCTCTTTCCCCAGCTACATCCAGGTATCTATGGCTAAAGGAGAGGCAGAGATTCCCTAATGTTAACCAGACTCATGTCTTTTAGCATGGAACAGGCAGCAGTGTCACCTGTGAGGGTCAAGGGGAGCTCTCTCAAGAGGGCTGGGGGCCCTCCTTGCCCTCCCACCCACCAAGATGTGATGGAGGTTACTGTTGGGAAGATGTTAATATCACCTTTGAAAATTGGCTGCCAAACAATAACCCAAAAGGGAAAAGAGAAAGCAGCTGTGTTTCTTCAGAGTCGTACCAGTGGTATTAAAGTTTCAGAACAGGCAAAACAGGGAAAAAAAAAAAAAAAAAAAAAAAAAAAAGAAAATGCTTGGTTGCCATAGATGCCCACCTAAAGCAATGTTGGGACTCTCCACATGTTCCTCTGGAGTCCTGAGCAACATTTTTAATTTTTCTCAGTACCCTATTTTCTTTTTCCTTTATCTGACCCTGCAAGTCTCCCAGTTCCCCTGGGGAAATCTCTGCCATGTTTGGGCCACCAGCTGGGCAGAGTTTTCACCATATTTTCTCTCTGCTCCCCTTGATGCCACTCACTGTAGTGGGTGCTCTGGGGGACACTGCCTGGGTCTTGGAGACAGTGTCCAAGGGATTGGGAACAGTGAGAAGCAGGTGAGGCATAGCTCCTTTATAAGATGTTTTACTTCCACCAGGAGAGGGAGAGTGGGAGCTGTTGGTCTCAGTTTGCTTCTCCTGGAGAAGAATAGACTTTGCTCTCCAGAGGTTGCTCTTTGGAGCCTGTGTGTGAAAGGCAGCACCTTCCACACTCAAAAGCAAGAAGCATTTTGCATTTTTTCAGTTATCTGCTTGTGAAATTTTCCCTTTGTTTCTTTTATGAAGCTGTTTTTACACAAACAGCAGAGCCCCATGGACAGCACCTTACCCTGCCTCTCTTTTATGAACAGCCTGGGCATAATTAGGGCATATAAAATCCACTGTGTTCATATGCCACAGGCATCACCTTTCAGCCCATGCTGCTGTTGAATAAAGCAGGTCAATGCATTCAGAAGCTGAGAAATGTCCCTCTGGTCCAGGATGTCCATCCAGCCCCAGACTGGTCCAGCAAGTGCAACAGGACAGACTGTCTTGGGGCCCCAGCTTCTTTTACAGCCCCTTCCTCCAGCACCTGCACTTTCTCATCCTTTTGTTAGGGAGTACATCTCTTAAGGATGCATTTGCATCCTTGAATTTGCCTGATCTCCTTTTGAACCTGCAGATACAGCATCCACAGCATCCTGTGACAGCAAGTTCACCAACTGTGCCTGTAGGTTTTTTCTGTCTGCTTTATGCTGACCTTCTCTAGCATTGTGTACCCCCAGATCCTGGTGGGTGCTTGGCTGCCACTCTGAGTCAGAGGCTTTGGAAACCCATTAATCATGGCTCTGCACCTCAGTGAGTCTGCAGCGTGTGCCTGGGAATGCAGCTGGGTAGCACAGCCCCCAGACCTGCAGCACTGGGATGTGCTGCTCCTTTGGGCCCCCAGGATCAGTGTCTGGTCCCAGTTACTTTAACAACCACTTTTGCTGTTTGACCTCATCCCTCCTCTTACCTCAATGAGAGTGACTTCACTTACTCTTCCTTTGCTCCTGTTACCTCTTTACTCTGTGTTGCCCTTCTCCTTCCAATTGCTGCAGCTCTTCCAGCTGGACCACTGCAGACTGGCAGACATGGGGAACTCCCCAACAGCTTCAGCTGTGAAAGCAGACACAAAGTTATCACTGACATTCTCTGCTACATCATCATCCCCCATCTGCCACTTCTCTACCCTTGTAGTCAGCATTCCCACTGATTTCCTAGCTGCTTTTGTGGCTTTGGTATATTTAAAGAGCCTTTATCAGCAGCTAGAGCATCCTTGGCAAGGCAATTTACAGATCTTATTTTTAGCCCTGTTTCTTTCCTGTTTAATTGTGACCTGACATGTTTTATGGGTTTCTTTGTTCTTAGACCACTTTGGGATTTTAGTGTTGGGTTTGGGGAATTTTTTTGACAAGTTGCTATAAAAATCAGTGTTTTCAGCCCACACCCCAAAAGCTGGGAGAGGTCAGTTTAATGCTGCTGGGAACCCTTAGTAAGCAAAGCTGCTGCATCTCCCCCCACCACCAACACAAGACACAAGGCTGAAGGATGGGAAATTTGGATAAAATAGCAACTGATGACTTTGCAGTTGCCAAACTTGACAAATGACAGTCCTCTCACAGGAGTGTCAGAGGAGGCAGGGCTAGGCTGGCCTTGCTATAGACTGGGGGTTATTGAACCACAAATTACCAGCAGGATCCTCTGTCTCTGGGTTGTACCAAGGTCCAGTCCTGAGCCTGGGGTGAAGTTATGTTCAGTCATGTTCACCAGGACACCTGCCTGAATCCCTTCAACCCTCACCTGAGTTTCCCCAAACACTCTCCATACCAGGAGTTTCTGTTGGGAAGCCAAGGAGATGAAAACCCCTTGCCAGAGGAGAGACTCATTTTCCCTTACCCCTGTCCCTCCTGTTGGAAGGAGTGCTGTCATTCACCTTGAAAACAGCCAGCCATCAAACTCAGGAAGGGAAAAGTCAAGCCCCTTGGTCTGCAGTGGCATCTTACCTTCATTGTTCACTTTTGCTTGTTTATGCCTCCAGCTTGGCACATTGCATGCAATACCTGTAAAAACAGTCTCCTAGAGGAAACAAGGGGTGGCTTCCTCCAACAGGTAACCAGAAAAAATGCAAAGTGCTTCCTGCTTTCAGGCCTGAAAGGTGCTGCTTTCACGTGCAAGTCTGGATGCTGGGCTTTGCTGGGGAATGTGTGGATGCAGGGGTTTAGCTCTCAGTTTTGAGGCTGGTTTCAGGGGTAAGCAGTGCTAACAGCAGCAGGCCTGATCACCCTACCCATTCTTACCCTGCCATCCTGTTACATTCCTGAGCTGCAGCTCCTCTAAGGCAGCTGCCCAGACCCAGGTTCTTACCCCACTGCCATCCACTGCACCTACCATGCCCCTCCCCTGCCACCCCACATTGCTTGAATATGCTTGGATATATCTAAATAAATGTAGAATGGCATATGACTGAAGCTATCCAAATATTCCCAAGCAAGTATGTGTTATAACCAGGCAAACCTCTGTCCCAGCTCCTTTAGCACTGTTTAGCACACCCTGTGCAGACATGCCAAGCAATTACACTCTCCACAGTGACTTTTGGTCTAGGATAAAAGTTGGTGGCAGATTTGAGTGGCAGCCTCTTCCCACCTCCTCTGCAGGTCATGTGCCAGCAGGACACTCTGCTTCTCAAGGACACATTGCACCTCGAGGGAGAACATGGATGGGAGCACCCAGGATGCAAAATGAGCTGTGGCAGATCCCTGGATCCTCTCAGCCTGCCTGCAGGCATGTTCACACTCACACTGACAGCGAGGACCCAACTCAGCTCCTTTCCTATGCCTACTTGGATTTTGAAGCATATGCAGCTGAAACAAAGCATGAGTCAAGAGGCAGCAGTCATAAAACTCAATAAATAACTATTTTCCATGATGACATTTCCCAGAACAGTCACACATTGCTAATAGACAAACAGAAGTGAAATATCTGGGAGTTTGTCCTTTCGGTACAGAATTCCAGTCCAGATAAAAGAACTGTAACAGCCTTTGATATGCTAAAAAGGAGCAGGCTCACAGTGGTATCTGATTGCCCCTCCCCAGCACAGGCTAAATGAGAACTGGTAGCAGTTGCAGAAATTAGCTTTGAATTAGAGCAATGAAAATTCCTCTGCAGTTAAATGATGCAAACACCTGACTGTTTTTGCTGGTTTTATTACCTGTGATAGCACATGTCGGGATATCACACCCTCAATAAAATTTTACTGCATTAAAGTTTCTCATTCAGCATTCAGCTGCATTTCCAACCTCTGTTGCTTTGCAAAAGAATAGGAGATAACAATTAAAAGCCTTTCCACATGCCTCTGTAGCAGGTTACTGTTAAATGTATTTTTTGCATGGAGCCAAGCAATTTACCTCAGTGAAAGACCACCGTGACCACTCCAGCAGGCTGTTAACTGTTTATAAAGAAAAACCTTTTCATTCAGCTCTATGTAAGCCCAGGTTCCAGTCTGCCATACAAAGATTGGGAGGAGGAGATACCCAAGCAAAAGTAGCCAGCTGAATGAAGCTGAGCTTCATGACTTTTGGCCAGTTTCTGCCTTTATCCCATCCATTTTCCAGTGTCTCACCACATGCAAACTTCCCCAGAGTGGAGTCTGCACGGGATTAGCAGAGTGCTACAGACAGCAGAACATTTTCCTACTGATGAAAAGTCAGAGAAAAGGGGAAAGAAAAGGTCTGAGCAGAAGGATTAGAAGCTGGGAGCATCTCCTTCACCCAGCTTACTGTGGAGACAAACAGGGCTCAAAGAGAAAGAAAGGGGCAAGCAGGGGGTGGGGGGTACACATTAAATTGCTGGGGGAGGGAGCTAGTCCAGCTTTTCTAGCTGGAGGAAGAATGTGTCTCTCTGCCTCCTGTGATAAGTGTAACCACCATGCCTTGCTTTGCCCCTCACAGGACAGTACTCTCAGGGAAAAGTCAAGAAAATAAGGCCAAATCCGATCCTCTGAGCAAGGTATCATGAGTAGTTGAATCCAGCTAGCCCTGCTGCCATGGAGCCATGCTGAGCATGCAGAGACACACACAGATGGTGGGGTTGGCTGAGGCCACCAGAACCTGGTGTCCTACAGACACTGCCAATGGCAGACGCTGTGCAGCCAGGTGACAGCAGCAAAGGGGACAGGAGTGAACTGGAAGAAACAATGAAACCTCAGGAAAACAACAGAGAGAAAACGGCACCTTTCCTCACCAGGCTGAGAAAGCAGGGTCTACCTCCTTTTGCTACAGAAGCCACATGAGAAAGACCAGGACTGTTTAGGTCCCAGCTTTCAATCATTTAACTGGCAAGTGGGAGCTGGCTTTGATCATGGAGAGACTGGAAACAAGCATCTGCATGGACCTCCTGGTAATCTCTGCAGCCACATACAGTGTTCTCTACCACTGACCCCCAAACTTGTCATTTAAGACACTTTTCATCTGGGCCAGTAACAGCTGCCATCAGACAGAGCAGCTTGTCCAGCATTTTTACAGGAGATCCAGCTGCACTAACTACACAGTTCCCACCAAAAGCAGCCACTGAATATTGGTGCCAGTCTCACAACAATAAACATTTTAACTTCATTAATACTTAATAACATTTCTGAACTTCTGAGTGAAAGCTGGATGCTGATGTAACTAGTCTATGCACACTTGTGTCTAAACTATGCATAAATTTTAACATAAAATAGTCTCTGGAGTTTTAAAAAACACTTAAATCACTGGCAGGAACATAAGAAAACCTTGGTACTGAGAAAAAATAATGTTTAATAGGAAAAGTTAATCTGCATATATAAAAACCAAACCACAAAATACAACAGAATTAAATGATTATTTAAATGATTGTAATCTATAAATATATGTACATGTGTGCATATAAATGTTTTATATAAATACAATGTTAATGCCAGTCAACAGATAATGCACACTCAGTAAAATACAAATTCTTTTACAGACAGATTTATTGACTGTATGTAAGAAATTAAAAAAAAAAAAACAACCCAAACACCAAGCTTATTATCATTCGAACATAAAGAGTGCAGAAGAAAGAAAATGCTAACACTTTCCACAGGAGCTAAAAATGTAAAATCAATGCAGTTTTGCAAGATGAAGAAGAATAGTGTTTGTTTGGAGATATTGTATCTTGCCATTGTATTGGGAAAGAAGGCTGTGGAAAAAGTCAGACAAGTGCCATTGTCTCTCACGACCCATGTCAGCAGAGAACTGAACAGAATGCTTTCAGATGGGAAATACTGGGGGGTTGAGGAGGGTGAAAAAACCTGTACCTAATATAGTAAAGTGAAACAGGTCAGATTCTCATGAAAAACAGTTTTCATCTGCCCAAAGCTGTAGTTCAAATTAAATGAGCACAAATCCAAGTGAAGCTCTGGGTACTGGTGTTTTTCAGCATCACACATGTTGCCTGGACAATCTTCTAGAAGAACTGAAAACCAGCAGGGTTAAAATCCTGGTATCTTGTGTACACTCACTCTCTTGGCAATGTACTGGCCTCATTGAAGAAGTCTAATGTTTATTGGAGCACATTAGTTCTTTTAAAGAAGTCCTCTTCTTCACCCTACTCCCTAACATTTTTCCCTTATTTCAAAGTTATCCATGATCTCTTTCAAGCAGGAATCTTCCTCTAGAAAATCTTGAGAGAATCTGGCATTAAGGTCATTGTTGTCTCTTCTGCTGAAGTAACTGCATTGGTGAGAGGCTGTGAAACTCTTTGCTCTGACCCAGTGTTGTGGTGGTCATCCATCCTTCTGCTGCCCTGGTCACTCAATATCTGCTCTGCGTCCTAAAGCCCGTGGGCTCCCGTGATATTTCGTACTACAGAGAATTTTCAGACAAGAAAAGAAGAGAAATAAGGACTCACAAAAATCATCAAGTCTAACATTTGCATGAATGGCCCACACAGGTTTTGATCCCACAACCTTGGTGTTATTAACCCAAACGGAGCTCATCTCAAGCCTCTGCTTCCTCTGTGGTTCCCTTGCAGAATTCAAGGATAAATCAGGCTTTTTTTTTTTTGGAACATGCCTTCCACATAACGACACACCTCTGCTGACCAGGCTCCCCTGGGCCACAGCAGTCCAGAAACTGTTCTATATTATTCATGGCACTTTACACCTTTCCCCTCTGCAATGCTGCAGCAGCTGCAGATGCTCTTGCTGTGAACGGGGCAGCAGCAACCAGGTGGGAGGACACAACCCCCTGGGCAGCAGTCCCAGCTTAAACTGACTGTGAATCTTGCATGAGGCTGCAGCTGGGAGGTGCTACTGCAGCACCAGTTGACTCTACAGCAGCCTAAAAGAAGCTCAGGTGGTAGCAGCCTGTGATGCTTGCAGGCACACCTGTGCTGAGGGATGAATTTGGCCAGTGCAGACAAATATCCTATGACACAGCAGACCACTGAGCAGCCAAGCTCTTGCTTTGACCCTTGCTTTTCACATATCCCTCCTGTGGCTCAAGGATGACTACTGGGTCTTTAGAAAGGTCTTTGTGAGTGCTGATCTCTGCATTGAGGAAAATTTCTGTGTTAAGATAATTTTTTTCAGCTGCAGCTGTTGTTTGGGTGCCTTTATACCACTTTGGCCTTCTAGACCAAGGGAGGATGTACAGAGGGGAGCTTAGGTTCCAACAATGTCTGTAGCCCACAGTGCTACTGTTCAGGAATTCCATTCCCACAGGACTATGTGAAGCACTTACCAAATCATCATAATCCCTCTCTGGAAAACGATCTCTGTTTGTGGAACGCATCTCATAGGGGTTGTTGGGCTGATATCCTGGGTTTGCATGGCCAGAAGTGGTCTGGACCCTGGGGAACATGCTTGGTCTGTCTTCAGAGGTGTTCATGTCAGAATACCCTGACTTCATCAGGCTCCTCTTCTCTGGATTTTGTTTGTGCTTTGCTCTTCAGAGGAGATGAAAGAACAAAGGAGATTTTAAAAGACTGTTTGGTGTGCCTTACTTATTAAGTCAAACTCACTGATTGGTCCACTCCCACCTTATTTTGTATGCTCAGCCCCATTCTGAAGCATGCAAGAGATTTTTATAGCATGCTTTCTTTTTAGCCATTGCAAACCCTTATTTTGGACACACAGCAAAGCAGTTGCTATTCAACTATAAGAAATACTCTTACCTGACTGAAATAACAGAGACTGCTATCACTAAACTCAGGATAATGGCTCCAAACACTGTGCCCACTATTATAAGGATGAGTTCACTATCTGAGGGGAGAAACAGCAAAAAAGAGAAGTGTCAATTGATAACTCACAGGGAAGGA
>VYZP01072026.1:0-62500 GCA_013400635.1 Hypocryptadius cinnamomeus
GCCGGCAGCGGTGGATAGGTGTGTGTGAGTGCGTGTGGGGACACTGCCGTGCGTGGGCACAGCGTGTCTGTCCGTGTGTGGGTTTGTATATCACAGAACCACGGAATGGCTTGGGTTGGAGGGGATCTTAACCCAGCTCCACCCCCCTGGCATGGGCAGGGACACCTTCCACTAGAGCAGGTTACTCAGCCACACCCGGCCTGTCCCTGAGCACTGTAATGTGCCGGGACACACGGTGTGTTTTGGTGGGCGTGTTGGGGTGTCCGCACACGTCCACAGGGATGTACCTTTGTGTGTCCTACACCCACGCCTGCGTTTGTCCTGTGCCTGGGAGCGCATCCCATAAATGGGGGCACACGGTGAGCGTGGAAGGCATGGCTCTCCTTACATTTTCACGGATGTTCTCAGCATTTCCATCTGAGGACTTCTCCGGTTGCACTAGCTAACTCCTGCCGTGGCAAGTTGTAGCAAGGCAGGAGCAAGAGCATCAGTCTCCCTGTCCAATACAGAAGAGTGTTCTGTCTCTTGGGGGTGAGAAGGGTTGCTGTAGGGTTGATGCCAAAGGTGTGTGCAGATGGACAGGCAAGCAGGCTCAGACCAAGTAAGAAATGCTCAGGAAACACGTGGCAAAGCACTTCACAACTGTTGTGTTTGCCTGCCTGCAAAGAGGGTTAAGAAAACATGTTAAGATTTACAGTAATTTTGTAGTCTTTTTTGACTTTAAAGTTTATGAAGAAAACTGTAGCAAGGTTTTGCAGATCCTTTTGTTGTAAGCTAATTTTAAGAAATGAAGAAAGAAAATGGAGTTTCTTGTGTATTTCTGTCAGTAAACAAAGGTCAGTAAATGTTGTGTGACTAAGTTTTGTCATTGGAACCTGACAACAAACAGTTTCCATGGAAAAATCACAGTTTTCCTCTCAGAAGATTTATTTTGCTGCCCAGTGGAGAGACTCTATAAATGAAATACCAACTGGGAGAGACTCTCTAAATGAAATACCTAGTATTTGTCAGTGCTACCTACACATCAGTCTCTTGTGTATGCCACTGACTGGTATAGGAAGAGAGAAGTGCTTATAATGTTTGTCCTGGTACTTTATCTTACTGACAAAAATCTGTATTGCTTTTTAGCAGTATTAAGCCCAAACATAACTCTAAATATATTTCGTTAGTAGAACAGTGAATAAAGCATCTGACTGAAATTCAGGATTCATTTTCCCATTGTTGCCAGTAAACAACAGTAAATTTGTTGGATGACTTGAACTACAAAATCCATCTGAGATACTAAGTGCTTAAATTTGCTATTTTGGCAATGTAAGTGGAAGAGCAGGAAGCCTTGTTTAACAATAACTGAGACTTATTAGTCTGTTAGATTTTTCATGCTGCTTTTGCCAGTTCCAAGTTAATATCCATTTTCTAATGTTGAGGTAAATAAAAAGAAAATTTAGATAGGTGAGCAGTCTGTCTTCTGCTAAGAGCTTGTTCAATCCTGGAGGAGTTTTGGCGTATATAAAAGTGTAATTTAAACAGATGTTTTGATTGGCAACACCAGTCATTTAGGAGGTTTTTTTTTTCCTCAAAAAATCCTGCTGAACGCAGTTTTTATCCTCTTCTAGTTGTTTGTAATTTCACTGTTTAAAAGTTTAACTATGCAAGACAGTAGATTAAGCAAAAAGAAGAATTTTGGATTTATTTTATCCATGTGATGACTTTGGCAACCAATGATGAGTTACAGGGTGGTTACTAGTGGTCACTAGTAAGCATGGGGTGAAATGCTTTCTTTTAGTAGTTTGAAGTTTATGAATTAACTTTTTGTGCCAAGGTATATGTAGCAATCTGTCTGATTTGTGAAAGACTTTTCACAATAGTAGCATTTCAAGGATAGGTGCTGCTAAAACTACAGACATGACTAGATTATTTTAAATTACATGTGAATTATTATTGAAGAAAGTTGTGTGAGATATTAAAAAACTTTTATTATTTCTTTACAGTGTTAAATCTAACAGTTTAGAGGCTCAACTACTGTTGCTTCTGGGGTGTCTTCTGTCTTAGACACATTTTGCTCTACCTTTTGAAATAGTCAAATTGCTTTGAAAGATCTCTTGACCGTGTTAGTTCAGTGGTAATTAGCTATTAAAGGGCAGTTTGGAAATTTATTAGGTGAGCAGTGATTAATGCAACATTTGTTAAAAACATAGACAACTCTTAGGCAGTAATCATGCCTATGTTTTGGATATTCTTTGCTGTGTGGACTAGTTGTTACCTAAAATTCATTGCATTTAAAGGCAGGGTTTTTTATGTTTGCTGGCAGAGCACAATGAGATGACTCAAAGCTGTCACAAGGCCTGTAGGAGGAAGGATGCACCAGGAAGTAAAGCATTAATAGTGTTTTTAAATTTTCTTCTTTGAAAAAACACTCTAAACTTACATATTTTTCAGAGGAATAATAGGAAAAATAGGGAACATAGGAACAAAAGGCTAATAGTTGTGACAACAGTGTAAAAACTCAAATTCACTTTCTTTTGTGTAAATTGAGTTCCTTCTGTAGCAATGAAACGTTCCTCAGTGTGCCTTATTTGTGAGTAATAGACAGAAGCTCTTCAAGTCCTAATGCACAGTCTAGTTTTTTGGATAAATTAGATCCATTCTCTGCTCTTCTGTCCAGTCTCATTTTTAAAAGCTGAGGTCCCGTGTCATGTGTGTGTGAAATTTTTACATAGTTAGTCAGTGTGGGAGGTTCTGTCTCTGTTTCCTGCTAATACTGCTTGAAAGAATCATTATATAAATAAATCAAATTATTTTTTTCCCCTGTGGAGGCTGATCTGAAAGATGCAGTTAGCTGATAAAGATCTCGAGGAGGTGCCATGCTTTAAAGGTACAGGAGTCCTAACATTGCAAATTTTTCTCTTTCTTGCTGTCAATAAAATATTTGGATAGTAGAAAGCTTAATACAATTTTTTCAATGCCAGCTGTGCCCAGGCACTTTAAAGTCTTGTGTGGAATGTTCATATCAGATGTTCCACTCAGGATGCCTCTGGCAAATGCATGTTGCTCTTATTGAGCAGGGTTTTAAAAGGGTCATTGAAACACTGAAATCTAAATCCACATAATTGTACATGCTTAGCCACACCATTAGCAAGGCAGAATTGTAAATGTGCACTGATCTGTCTTATGCTATAATTGGAATGTCATTATAATCTAATCCCTAGGGAGGCTTCTTGGAATGAGAAGTTAATAAGCTTTATTTTGTTGTTTCCACAGAAATGCTGGGGTAGTCAGTTCATTTTAAAAAGGCCTTTTCTGAATTTGTGTATGCTGTTACAACTACCAGTACCCATGCTTGGTTATGTAATTGTCGTGTTTAACCTACTTATGGTGAAGGGTTAAAATATATCCCAAATGAGAGCTCTGTGGAATGCCAGCAGGGTACACCTAGAAGTTTTCCATTCCACTTTAGTCCCTGGCACTGTGTATGACCAGAAGTTCTGGAATGGAGAACTGCCTTTAGTGGCTTTGCAAGGGAGCATCTCAAAATGATGAGAACATGTTACAATGGCAGAGCTTCCTGCAGCCTCACAGTGTTGTTTCTTGTGCTCCTTGTAGAAGTTGTTTCACTTGACTCTGGTTCTGGATTTTCACAAAATCTAAATTGTTTATAAAACCAAAGAGTGAAGAAGCAATTCAGTTAGAAACACAACAGCTTCTTTTTTTTTTTTGTCCCATACCTGAATAAAACCTCAATGAATGTTGTTTTCTTTGTTTTTCCCCTCATGAATTAAAGGTGGATAGCAGAGCTGAGTCAATTGACAAGAAAATTGCTAGGCTCGATGCAGAACTAGTGAAGTATAAGGATCAAATGAAGAAAATGAGAGAGGGACCTGCAAAGGTAAGAATCTTCTGTGGAATTTGAACATGAGAGGATGTGACTCACACTTATTGTCATGTGATTTAGCCAGTTCATCAGGTTCTTAAAACTGCATCTTGCCCTATGGATGAGAAATAAGATCCTGCAGGATTATTTTTATTAGATGTACATCTTTGAACAATGTTTTATTGGTTTTTATTTGTTCCAGAGTGTAATGTAATTCCTCCATGAGAAGTAACTTGTATCCCTTCTTCCTCATTACCTGAATTGAGTCTGGCAGAGAGGCTGTTTTGTTTCTCATCCAAAATAAAAAGCTCCACACTATGCCTAAAGGGAGCAAGGCAACCTGTTTTTTGAGGGGATAAACTTAAAATACAAAATGTATCTGAAAATAAAGATATATTATATAAACAGTATTGTTCAAGTACCTGTTGCAGTATTATTTTATGCTGACCATTAAAATGTGTTAATGAAAGATAGTTCTGATGGACTAACTTTGATGTTTCATTCTCCTTACTGAAAACATTTATCCGAAGCTAGAAACTGAAAGTATTTTCTATGAGAAGTTTTGTGTAATCTCCTGTTTTGTTAATCATTAGTGCAGGCCAAATGCTGAATGTAACTATTGTTAAACTCTTGGCACTTGTAACAGAGGAATCTTTTGGAAAACTTAAATCCAATGCATTAGGTTTAAACAACATAATCAAGTGTAAAGTCAGATATTTTATCTAATGTAACACTGTTGTGTCTTTCAGTATACAGTAAAGCAGAAAGCATTAAGAGTGTTAAAGCAGAAGCGAATGTAAGTTGAAACCTTTCTCAGTTTGTGGTTAATAAAAGGTTGTTTCCTTTAGGAGGAGGTGGCACACTTTTATTTCTCTTTCCAGTACTCTCCTGAGCACTCTTTAAAGAAAAATGCTGAAGAAGCTTTTCAGAAGTATCTCCTTACATATTTTGCACCAGCATATTTATGATATATATGCCAGTATATAAATTTGGATTGGTACAAAATGACCTGAATCTGCTCATTATTACAAATATGGTTTATTACAAATTTGGCTCCTAAACTTTCTGAGCGATTGCCACATTTTCTATTATTAATTGATTACTGTAAATTTTGTATTTGATGACCTTGCTCTGGTTTACTGGAAATGTACCTGTTCTCTATGGACACCTCTGAGGACTTGTAGTGTAAGTAATTGTGTCTATGCAGAAACCCCCAGATGGACAGGATAGATGATCCTGTGGTCTGGTCTTGTCTCGTGTACTGTCTTGAAAGTGTCCAGCAGCAGATCTGAAGGAAAGAATATCAGAACATGGCAAGTGTTCAGGAATGTTTCATTGGAATATCTCATAGTCTATGAACTGCAAATCTTAGAAGCTGTCTGAGCCAAAACTCCCATCATCTTGTATTTCGTGTCCCTCAGATGAATTGTACCTTTATGGACTCACTCAATTACTTGTTAAGTATATCATATGGCAAGGAATGTGGTACTTGAGTTAGATGTTGTGAGGAGGACTGCTTGATTCTGGCTTTAGGGGTTTTTTTCCCCTGGTTTTTGACTATGCTGCCTGCTAATCTTCCTTGGTGGGATTACTGGGCCCCTCATAATAGGCTATTGTCATATCCCTCAGTCATTTCTTTCTGATCTTGTGGGACAGTAATAGATGCAGTCATTAGTTGTCCAGAAGGTTTTGCATGTGGATCCTCCTTGTCTTTCAGACCTTCTGCTTTGCATGTTAGAAGGACTCACAGTTCATTTTTATGCTTTCATTCTTTTGCTTAACTTGACATAGTTTACATTCTTGATTTGATACAAGTTCAGCTTTGAGAAAGATGATTTCTTAACTTTTAAGTCTCTCTTTTCTCTGTGGTTAGTCTTGAAGGTTTCCTTTAAGGTACCCTATCCTCCTTCTGCTCCCTGCCCTGAAAAACTCCAATGTTGAGCCACTGTGGTTTGGATAATCTGACAGCTCTTCCAATATCTTTACAGCATTAGTGAGCATGGCATGCATGTCTGCCTTATGGTGATTAAACCTTTGCTGTATCCTCACCTACTTTGTCAGTCTAGGCATATATGGTGTTGCTGTCAATTAAAACAAAGTTTAGGTCAGGAATAGCTTTGTCGGCTTCAAATGCACAGAAATGCATAATGGCCAGATTTTTATGAAGCTGTTTATTCTGCAGTTCTGTATAATAAGCGAAAAAAAAGAAACCCAACATATCTGTTCCTATCTTTAGACTACTGCTGCTGGTTTTTCAACTCTTTATAAATTAAGAATGTTTGTGGTAATAAATAGTGTAGTGTTTTAAAGCCATTATTTACCTTTTTTTTAACAGGTATGAACAACAGAGGGATAATCTGTCACAGCAGTCTTTTAATATGGAACAAGCTAATTACACTATTCAGGCCCTGAAGGATACAAAGACAACGGTACCAGTTTGTTTATCTCACACTTGTTTAATTTGTTTAATCTGTGCTACATCAGATACAAGCATGATGTTTGACTCTTCTAGGTGGATGCAATGAAACTGGGGGTGAAAGAAATGAAGAAAGCTTACAAGCAAGTCAAGATTGATCAAATTGAGGTGAGCTTTTATAGTTTAAATAAATAAAGAACAAAAATAATGTACTGAAGTAATGGTGAACTGTGAACTTCATGAACTACGAACTATGACTATGAACTTTAAGGCAGGATGAACTATTTTTGTTCACATGAGTTTGTCTGCCTTTTTTATGAGACCACCATCTTAATTCCTTCCTGATTTTTCTGGTACTGCACAATCAGTGGTTTGCCTTATTGTACTGACTATTGTTTCCTTGCTGAGCTAATCTTTAATCTGTCCTCTCCTTTCCTTGTACTTCAGGATAAATGTTAGTGGATACTTCCTGCTATGACTTCTTTGTCTTTTTTTGTTTTCCTATATTAGTAATGTGCTAATTAGTACTTTACCTTTCCAGTTCAAGGTAGTGCCTGACGAAAAAGGACAAAATCTAAAACAAAACAAAAATAAAACAAAAACCAAACAAAAAACCCCAAACAACATCAATAACAACAACACAAACAAAAACCAAACCCCTAACTAAACATCAGCAAGGGCTGACCCTGACTTCAGAAAATGCATAAAAATTCTCCCATAAGATCTCTAAATGTAATTTCAAGTATGCTGCACTTAAGCTCTTACCCAATGCCAGTGCTGAATTCTTTTAAATTCTCTTTCCTATTCTGTCTTTTATAAATGGCCTGCATTCTAAACCTTTAGGCAAGTATTGTTTCCTTACCTGTACTGAAGTACAGTGCCAGTAAGTACTCTAATGTATCTTCTAAATTCTGCTGTGGCACAACTCAGGTTAGTGCTTATTTTCCAGATGGTAGATTTGTCTAAATTTCATACCTCTTCTACTTTTCAGGTACTCCTGTCTTGAATGTGTGTTCCTGTGTGTGTGTATTTCTGACTTCAAAGAAATGGTTTATGCATTAAAGAAATTGAGTGCTTTGTATGTTGGAATTACTGAATTGAATTTGAGTAAATATGGACCAATTGAAAATTGTTCTTGCTTCAGGACATACAAGATCAATTGGAAGATATGATGGAAGAAGCCAATGAAGTCCAGGAGGCACTGAGTCGGAGCTATGGAACACCAGAGATTGATGAAGATGATTTGGAAGCAGGTTAGGAAGGGGGAAGATGATTTTTTTTATATTACTGAATATAAAAATCATCATACTGTCATACAGTGATTTTTTTTTTCCTTAGTCAAATACTTTAAATGTGTTTTAGAAAGCTTTGATAGCTTTTTTTAAACATTAAAGCTGCATTTCCTTTAAGAGAAGTAACAAGAGCATAGACATGAGATTCCAATGCTATGAGGCAGGGAAGAAGGTTCTCTCCAGTGTGTGTGTGTGTGTGTGTGTGTATTTCTGACTGTTGGACGACGTGAAGTGAATCTGAATGTAAGCATTCAGTAAGAATCCTGAGTTTCTGTAAGAGCAGCTTTTCTCTTGCAAAAGGAACTTCTTGCATAATGTTTCAACCAACATAATTCAATTTCAGAACTGGATGCGTTAGGTGATGAGCTTTTAGCTGATGAAGACAATTCCTACTTAGATGAAGCAGCGTCTGCTCCAGCAATCCCAGAGGTCACTCCAACAGACACAAAAAACAAAGTGAGTTTGTTGCTCTTTAACAGCAACGTACATTTTTGTTTGGTTTGGGTTAATCACATTTGTGTTGGTTGCTTGATATTTAGGATCCTTAATATTTTGAACAAAAATGTGTGCTTAATGTTGTGTATGTTATTTATGTATTATATGTATGGATGCTAAATACAGAGAATTTGAGAATACAGTGTCCCGTGTACTGAATGCTCTTAACTATGTTTAAAATCACTAGAATCACTCCTATCAAATACTGTCAGACTGCCAAGTAGAATTTAAGTGTACCATTACAGCTCTAGTCTTAAAACCATAAGAAAAGCTTCTGTATGTTTGCTTTTGGGGCTTTAATAGAGCTATGTAGTGAGAAAGAACTGATGCTTTTGTTTTGATTCCAGCTGTCACACAGTGGCAATTGCAGATAGAGACACTTTGTAGAAGTAGTAAGGAAGCTTCCGTAAAATGTTCTGGTTGTTGGAGAGTTTTAACCCGTCACGTCTTTTTCTTTCCTACAGGATGGCGTATTGGTGGATGAATTTGGGTTGCCAAAGATCCCTGCAACATAAATGTTTCAAAAGCACAATGGATACAATGGAACTATACTTTTCGAATTGTATTAAGAATCTTTTTTATTTTAAAATTCTGGAGAACTTGTCTTTCCAGTGTAACCTTAATATCACTACATCCTAGAATGCAATATGAGTGGCTGGTGGTGTTCTTTCTTTGGAGAAAGTTGTTTTACTACTGATTTCTGTTAATGGAAAATTCATCCCAGTTCCCAGTGGAAGCAGTCAGTCTGATAGGTTTTGATTCCTGTATCTTATGGACAAAGTAAAACGTGAAGACTAGTGGTGGCTGTCGATAGCTGAGGTTTCTTTTGACTTTGTATTATGTTTCTCTTTCTTGAAACTAAGACTATATGTTGCTGCTTACTCTCTGTAAAATAGCTCCCTTATTACTACGCCTGTTTGATAAAAGAACTGAAAGCAATTTTTAAACTACTGCAGTCCTGAGACTTTTATGCGATTGTACTTGTAACCTTCTTGAAAACTGCTCGGGTTATCATTAACTTTATGTATTATTCCATGGAGACATAAAATCACGTAGATTAGCAGATCCCTTTGTGTGGCGTTTTTGGCGATTAATTCGGTCCGAAGCACGGGACAGGTTATCAGCGTCAAGTGCACAGGGCTCGCCAGAGGCGGAGCCTGCTTTGGGACGGGGAAGGTCCCGTTCACGCCTCGGCCGCGTCCCTGCTGCTGCTGCTGCCGCCGGGAGCCGCTCGG
Source organism: Hypocryptadius cinnamomeus (assembly GCA_013400635.1). Classification (NCBI taxonomy): domain Eukaryota; kingdom Metazoa; phylum Chordata; class Aves; order Passeriformes; family Zosteropidae; genus Hypocryptadius; species Hypocryptadius cinnamomeus. The sequence continues at coordinate 9,307 of VYZP01072026.1, forward strand.
CGGTGCAGCCGTGGGAGCAGCCCGGGAAGGCGGCATTCCCGTTTTCCTGCTGCGGAAGTGACGCGCTCCGGGCGCGCCCCGCCAGCGCCGCCGACGGTTCCTGTGGCGGGGCGAGATGGCGGCGCCCGGAGCCCCGGTGACCGTCACCGTCACTTACAGTAAGCGCCCGGGGCAGGGCCAGCGGGCGGGGGGCTCAGCTCTGGCCGCGGGGGCCGCTCCCGGCCCTTCCCCGTCCTCTGCCCGCCATCCCGCCCGGGGAGCGGCGCCGGGCGCTGCGGGGCGGGCGGGCCGCGGCTGCACCGNCTTCGCTCCTTACTGGCCACGGCTTGCCAGGGTCTCCTCCAGCTGGATCTCGGGCGTAGGGGTGCTGCAGGGGTGGTAGTGGGAGCAGGTGACACGGCGGCCTTTGCCAGGGAGCGCAGAGCAGAGGTCGGCTGAGGGCGACGAGGGTCTTGGGGGGGACTGGAGCATCTCTCTTAAAAGGAAGAGGTGAGGGAGCTGGGCCTGTTCAGCCTCGAGGAGAGATGACAGAGGGAAACTCATTGATTTGAATAAATATCTGAAGTGGGGATTCCAAGAAGATGGAGCCAGGCTTTTCTCAGTGATGCTCAGCAATAGCACAAGAGGCAATGGGCAGACACTGATGCACAGGAAGTTCCGCCTGAACACGAGGAAGAACTTCTTTATTGTGGGAGTGACTGTGCCTTGGTACAACTTGCCCAGAAAGGTTGTGCAGTCTCCCTCATTGGAGATATTCAAGAACTGTCAGGCAGTGTCAAGAACTGTGGCACAATGCTGTGCCACATGCTCTAGGATGACCCTGCTTGGGCAGGGAAGTTGGACCAGATGGACCACTGTGGTCCCTTCAAGCTGATCCATTCTGTGATTCTGTTCTTTGGGTAATTTTGATTTAGATGAAATATATTGCTGAAGTCAGCTCTGCATGTTAACAGCAGGTGCTACCCGATAGGCTTTTGTCTGGTTTGTTGAAGAGGCTTGGATGTTGGCAGCTAGTGGGCTGCAAGGCTGCAACAGAGAGTGCTTTCTTTGGTGGGACAGGTGGGTGCTGACCTGATGGAATGGGTCACTCAAAGGCCAGCTGAGCTGGGCTTTTTCCCCCTCAAAAGGAAAAACCAGAGGAGAGAGAAGAAGGTGGAGGGGAAGATGTATCTATAAACAAATATTAAACCTTACTGTGAAGGGGTGAGAGTAGCTTGGACTCCACAGTTCTTACAAATAAGATGGGAAACACTGTGGTTAAATTTTGAAATGGATCTAAGTGAGACAGTAGGAGGAGTGAAGAAGATAGTAAGGTATTAAATCAGCAAAATGTTCTGCTGAGTTTTGTTAGCAAAACTTAGTAATTTTTTATTGTATTTAAAAAAAAAATTGAATAATAAATTCTGCCTTTGGTTCTTTTGCTCTGTTGGTAATGTCGTTTCCATCTCTAAAGCTTATTGTTTACTTTTGATTGCTCATTCGTGTTTTCAAATTGTGTTTCAAATTGTTTTGTTAAAATGTTTCCTTTATCACCTTGTAGTTTTATTTAAGAGTCTTTGGTGAGGAGTTTTGTGGAGTAATTTGTTTGAGTCATCATGATTCATGTGCTCACTGGTGCCTTCAGAGAGTTCCATTTGATCTGAGGGGTTTTCATTTTGCAAAGGTGTCAGCAATTTAATGATTTGACATATTTATAATTCCTGTGTCTTGCTGTTTGGCAACAGCCTGCTTGTCTGAGAATGTTTTTGTCTTTCCAGTTGTTTTCTTACCTGATAATGACTGTGTCATTAATAGATAGCGAATAGAAGCCTTTGTTCAGCTTGGGCTTCACCTGTGTGATTTACACCTGCAGCTGTCAGATGTGGCTTGACCACTTTGCACAGAACATTTTTAGTAAAGTTTTGTGTGCATGAGTGAAAGTGGGGAAAGATGGAAATTAGGGCTGAGAAACAGAACCACAGTGGACCCACATGTGTGACTTGACAGTCTGCAAGTGTCAAGACCCTGGCTGGACATCAGGTGCCCACCAAAGCCGCTCTGTCACTCCCTTCCTCAGCTGGGCAGGGCACAGAAAATACAACAAACTCTCATGGCTTGAGAGAAGGGCAGGAAGAGAGCACTCACCAGGTCATGGGCAAAACAGACTTAACCTGGGGATGTGTAGTTTATTAACATTCAAATCAGAGTAGAACAACGAGAATTAAAAGAGAAAAATCGACTTTTCTGCCAGCTTAACTTTCCTTCTGAATTCTCTAATTCCTTCTGCCTGAGCAGTGCAGGGGAATGAAGGCTCCAGTCAGTTCATCACTTTGTCTCTGCTGCTCCTTCCTCCTCAGGGAGAGGGCTCCTCACACTCTTCCCCTGCTCCAGCTTGGGTTCCTCTTATGGACTGCAGTGCTTCAGGAACAGATTGCTCCAGTGTGCATCCCCCACAGGGTGACAAGTCCTGCCAGCAAACCTGCTCCTGCGTGGGCTCCTTTCTTCATGGGTCTGAAGATCCCTGCCAGGAGCCTGCTCCAGCACAGGCTTCCCACAGGGTCACAGCCTCCTTCAAGCATCCACCTGCTCTAGTGTGGCATCCTCCATGGGTTGCAGGGGCACAGCTGCTTCACCATGGTCTTCACTGTGGGCTGCAGGGGCATCTCAGCTCTGGCACCTGGAGCAACCCATGAGTTGTTTCTTATTGTGATTTCACTCTGCTGTGAATTTACAGTAAAATTTGTTTACAGTCTGTCCAAAGTGGGACTCATAATTTGTAATTAAACTGGTTCTGTTGTTACACAAACTTCATCTGTTTTTCTCCTTAGTGTTTGGTTTTTTTTTTCCTCTCAATTGCTCATGGGCAGAGCCCTTATACAAAGCAGTTGTATATATCAAAATGACCTTTTGAAATATACTGATGTTGTGTTTTGTTTTTTTCCCCCAAAAAAACTGATAAGAAGGGCTGTTTATGGAAAATGCTTGGGTGAGAGGGACATAATGTGATCTTAAGCTTAAAATTGTCTTGGGATAACAAATTTTGTTAGAGCTTTAAAATATTTGAGGCTACAGTGTCACTTGTCGTGTGACTGTGAGAGGCTGGAGCATTTTAAAATCAATTTTTCTAGCACTCTCCTTTGTACAAGATAAGTGTACTTTAAATTAGTGGCGTGAGAATAGTTTTTCTTCTGTTGTATGTGGTAAGTTCTCTCTTCCTGCAGAGTGAAAAATGCCTGGTTTGATTTCCCTTGCAGCCAGAGGTGGTTGGTTCCTGTGGGTGCTCTCAGATTGACAGACTTTATGTGTGTGGGAGCAGAGGGTTGTAGAAAGGGTCTGTTGCAAAGCAGAGATTAATAGGCATAGTCCCCTAAGAACTACCTCCTGTTTGCATGCAAGTAACGTTAGGGAGTCTGAATAGGAAGTGGAAGGTGACAGATAAGCTGGGACTTCTCCAAGTGGTTAAGTCTGCTTATCAGTACTATATGGGGAGAAATAGTTTTTGTACTCTGAGAATTCTGTCTGGTTGGTGGTGGAGGTGAAATAGGGTAGACAATGATTGCTTGTTTCTCATGTTTGAGAAGAAGGGAGCAAATTGTCTCAGATACCAAAGACTCATGTCATTAGAAGTTCCTACAAGTAGGAAATGGAATACATCAGGAAGATGTGGGCTTTCATGCTTTAGCTTGTGGGATGTCTGGACACCATTTGTATTCTTAAAAAGAGATAGGGAATAATATTTAGCAGGAGCTAAATTACGCCAGTAAAATACACCCAGTCAAACTCTTCAGGTTATTCCATTGTAAACCAAAATTTTCAGCTGAGGTCACTCACTTCAAGAGGAAGGAAATGTGGTAGAATAATTTGATTGAAAATTATGATTCTACATAAGAACCTGTCATTTGAGAACTTTCTGCATTAATGGTAATAAATATTAGAGATGGATTCTCTCTGTAATATTTTTAGGTTACAATAAGTATTACTGTTAATCTGTTTTTCTACTAGGTAATGAAAAGCACAGTATTCAAGTTGCTTCTCAACGAGAAGATGGTGAACCTACACTACAAGACATGGCTGTACTTATTGAACAAGTCACTGGAGTTCCAGTTCCTTTTCAGAAACTGATATACAAAGGTAACTTATAAAACTGCCATGTTTCTCATAGATGATGAGCTTTCATCAGGTGTCCATGTTTTGAATGTCTTCAAAAAGAAATTCTCATGCCACTAACTGTACTTAAACTGTTTTTTTCCTCTCTCGTTCTTCCTTTAGGAAGGTCTCTGAAAGAATTGGAACAACCATTATCAGCACTTGGTGTTAAAAATGGTTGCAAAGTCATGTTGATTGGGAAAAGGGTAAGCATTGCTTTGGACTTTTTTTCCTCTTAAACTATCAACACTCTTGTCAGTAAGTCAGGTGCTGAACACAGAAACAAGGTGGAGCTTTAACCTAATTTTGTATACCTATCCACAGAGTTGAGATCAGTCTCATGTTACACTGCAAATAACTGCAGTTTGTACTTTTCTGGAATTACATTATTGACTGGTTTCTGCTTTACATTATTGACAGGACTTTACCTAATCTGTGGTCAGTGTTCATGAACTTTCTGTGCACTGATGACATTATCTGTTCATCTTATTTTTCTGGTTTAAAAAAAACTTTCCCAACTGTCACTACTGAGTCTTGATCATCTAGGTTATTGTTGGTGAAGTGATTTGTGGCTGGCTTTGCAACTTGAGAATGAGGTAAAAATCTTATGATGAAAATATTGCCTATACTTTAGAAATTATAAATTGACAAAAAGAAAAAAAAATTGCTCTTTTCCTTTTTCCTTCAAATTAATCTCATTAAATGTGTTTACACTGCTGATTTACATTGCTGATTTAAGTATATTTGTAATTAAGCTTTGGAGGAAGCTGATTTGGTAGTTATTGAAATATGGAAAGAAGAGCCACAGTGTAGTGTGTATTCTAAATCCTCAGAAGCCTTTATGTCTGTATCAGCACTGCTGCTTTTTAGCTGCATTGTATCTTTATTTGTTCCTTAGTTGTGAATGTTGTACTTTTGAATACACAGAATAGTCCAGAAGAAGAGGCTGAATTAAAGAAGTTAAAAGATTTGGAGAAGTCAGTGGAGCAAATAGCTAATAAGTTAGAGGAAGTTAATAAAGAGTTCACAAGTATCCAGAAGGTATGCCAGTTTTGTATCACTTTATATCTTTGCAAAGCAGTTTTTTAGGTATTTCTGTGTAAAAAAACCCAAACAAAACAGTTTGGAGGTTTTGAGTAGTCAGTAATAGCTGCCCTTCCTAAATGTCCAAGAGTCAGTAATAATTCTTAGTGAATTCCAAATGCCATTTATGAGTTTGCAAAATAGAGACATGGCAATGTTTGGAAAAAGGTAAATATTGTTTTATATGGGATAACCTACATTCTTTGTATCTGGAAAAACGTGGAGTTCTCTCAAAGTCTAAAGAATAAGGCCTATTACATGTTTATCATTTTAGTAAACCTGACAGATCTTACATTTACCATGTCAAGAATTGATAAAATCCAGAAGGCTACTGGAGTCCCTGTCATGTTTCAAAATACAGAAATAGTAAAAGATGTTTTCTGCTGTTGTGGACTGACAGATTTTCTAAGGTGAGAAGTGTGTAGGGTATAGGATAATTTTGTTTTTTCTTCCTCAGGGATTTTTAGCAAAGGATCTCCAAGCAGAAGCTTTAAAACAGCTGGACAAGAGGATAAAAGGAACTGCAGAGCAGTTCATGAAGACCCTTGAACAAATTGATGCCATTGTAAGTAACTAACCACAGAAGAGGGTAAAATCCCAACAGAAACTTATTGATATTTTAATGTACTAAGAAATCTATTTTTGGCTATCCAAGTGCTTCACAGTCATTAGTGGATCATAACCTTCCATTACATTTTCAGAGTATAATATACATCTTCCTGTATCATGCAGTAGCTGAGATTAGAATAGTAGAGTAGAATAAGGGTCTTGTACAGAGATAAATAGAAAATTGCCCCAACCAGTGTATTTCCTTACTGTGTTTCTCTGTCTGCTAGTCATTCTCTGTAAGCCTCATTATATAATTATGTTGCATATCAAGATCATAATAGTCACCTCTGAAGGAAAAATGCTGCTTTTCTATGGTAGTGGTGTCTTTAAGTCCCCTCCTTGGTACAGTGACCTTTTATTGGATTTTTTCCAGAAATATGCCATGCAAATACCTGTAACTGGTGAACCAATGTAATTTAATTTGATGGACTCTTCGTAAAAGTTCAGCAGTGGACTAAATCAGAGTAATAATTTGAACTGGCCATCATCACATGCTATGTAATATGCATGTGTTCCTGGGAATGGTGGGAAGCTTACTAACTAATTTCCTGCTTTTGTATTATGAGCCTATGATGATAAAGTAGTTTTTGCTGCTTGTTATAGCCAACAGTCCTAAATACTTTTTTTAAAAATTGCTGTATTCTAAGTATTTTGAAATCTTCAAATTTTTGTTTCCTTTTGTGCCTCATATAAAGGAGAATATTGTGCTGACAGTTACTGAATGCTGTTAGACATAAAGACTTCATGTGACTGATTTCCTGCTTGAAGTGACGTGTTGTCATGAAAATATCAGTAATGTGACAACAACTGTCTCAACTGGATGGGACTGACCCCTTCAAGTTTTGATACCAAATCCTATTTGGAAAAAACCTCAGTAGTTGTATTCTGGGTGCAGTTCTGGAACCCAGCAAGCAGCCTTGTAAAACTGTTTCACTGCTTTCTGAATGATTCAAACTCAATTTCCCAAGTTTACTTTTAATTCTGTTACTTTTTTCATGGTTTAAACAGAAAGCATGCTGTGCTCTATCTCCTTATCCACAATACTCTAAATAGTACTGGACAAGGGATTTTAGGTCTAGTACAATGTTTTAAAAGACTTATAATCAGTGACTTGGTGTTTAGATTTGGGAAATAATGGAGTACGTGTACTTTGTTTGTTGAGAAAGTGGAGCAGCCAGAGGTAAGACTAATTACAATTAATTTCATCCAAAATCTGTAGTAATTGTTTGTTACTTTATTGAATAAGAGCCTATGACATTGAAAAGTCTTTTTTTTTTTTTTTTTAAAGAAGTAAGGGTTTGGATTGATGGTCACTACAGTTACATTGCACATATATGTTTCTCTTAATATACAAAGCTGGCTATGAGATTTGTCATGAAAACTGGACTAATGTGCAGTCTTGCAGATGAAATACATGTAGGTGGGTGGAATCTTTACATAAAATATGTGAGTTCAGAGTGCTGGTATCACACCAGCTCAGATGAACAGGGCACCAGCTTACTGAGGCAGCAGCACTCAGCTGCACTGTGGTTGTGCACTGTATGGAGGCATCAGTACAGACTGGTAGTGAGGGATGTGTATGAGCAATAAATGAGTTCCACTGGAGTCAAAAATGGCAAATAGAAATGCAAAGCAGTAAAGTATTTTATCTTATTGTAGAATTGGTTTATACAAGTAATTAGCATTCTTTTCAGCAGCCAAGTAAAAAGCTAGTACAGACACATCTGTTAAATGCTATTGAACATGTAGAGGTGCTGTTGATTGAGTGAACAGCATGTTAAAAAATTCAGAGGGAGAAAATGTGACTGACTAAGAAGAATGGATGATGCGTTGTAGAAGTCAAACATACCAGCAAGCTCACACTATAAATATTCCAGCCTTTTTTATTTGGCAGAATTGTCACAACTCATTAAGGTGTCTCAGCTGCTGTGTGTTATTTGGATCACTCAAAGCTATACAGCTTGATGCAAAATGAGATTTGGTTGGTTACAGAGAGATAAGGGTGAGGAAGCCTGCATGTTGTTTTCTTTCTATTCTAGGAGTATCACACTTTTACTGGTAGCAGACAAGCTCATTAATTAGAGGAGCTGAGTTTGGACCTAAATACTTTTACTAGACACCATGCATTCAACAATTGTGAATTTAAAAGATGGGATTTGGAAGATGGAGAAGTAATCATACAGTAGTGGGGTGTGAGAGAAAAAAATGCAGTGTTGTCACTACCAGAGGTGTGAAAGAAAAGTCATGAAGGGATGCTTTTGGGTAGAGCATCTGTAACTTAAGCATTGTAACATAAATGTGTTTAAACAGCTACTGCTTTCACTGCATCTTAAAAGAATTTGATTTGTCTGACACAGTCAGACATTGCCATAAGCCACAGATCTTAGAAGTTTTCTTCAGGAAGAATGCAGTTGAGTCTTGTTCAATACTTGTGTGTGTGTGCATTCACAGATGTGCTATTTATTTCATAAGTTAAAACAATTGGTTCAGGAATAGAAGTCAAAACACGCTATTTATTACAAATCTCAGTGAGAAGAATACAGGAAATGCTTTACTTGATCATCTGGATCAGTTTTTTAAATATCTGAAAGGCTTTTTCAAGAAAAAGCAAAGTTTTCCTGAGATCAGTAGGAAGAATCCACAGTCATGACAGTATATACCTGTGAACCAGCTCTGATTTAATGAATGTTTTCACCAGTATTGCAGTGTGAGCACTCACTTTGTCCTCAAGATGGTCTCCTATTAAATGGCAGATTTTTTTCATCTAGAAAGACAATATTGCAGAGAACAGATTGTTCTAAGAATGGATAAAAGCTTTCTCTTCTGAAATGCCAGTCACTGATTTTGTTAACCTAAATTCACAACAAATCTGTCAAATTGCATCTGTCAGTATCGAGGACATTGATAGTGCTACTGACTCAAAGTTATGCTCTAGTGGTCCATCCTCCTTTCCTGAAGATTTTCTTAAATTACAGTTCCTCTGTAGAACTTACTTAAATTAACAAGCTGTTCTGATGAAATTTAACTGTCTCTTTGTCTCTGCTATACTTGTCATTGGATAAATCCACATGAAATTAACATTTCAAGGATTAAAAGAAAGAAGTAGTCTGAAAAAACCCCATCACTATTCCTGTAACAAACATTTCCCAGAGGTCTGGGAAGTTTTTCCACTTACAATAAGATGATATCCTATTACTAAACTTTTTGAATTTATCTGAATCAATAAAAATGTGACAAGCATTTCTTACTGTAATTCTTTAATCTCTTAGCATGAGTTGTAAACATGAAATCACATCTTCAGAGAAAGGTATTTTAAAGCTCAAGGAGCATTGTCACATGAAAGGGGAGGTTTCCTCCAGCCCTTTCTGTTTGATTTGTGTGTCAGTGCCCCAGGTTAACTGAGACCCTTGTGCCCCACCAGTCTGTCAGTGTCCTGTTACCCTTCCCTGAGCAGCCCACTTGATGTGAGGATGGTTCAGCTGCCTTGCTTGGGGTCACGTGCAAACAGAGAGGCCCCTCCTGGACCTCCACACCTTTGATTGGTCTGTTGGTGCCCCAGGCAAGATTGAGGGACAAATTCAGGACACAACAGCATAAGAGGGACCCCCTCCTGGGTATCCACAGTCAAATATGTTACCTGCTGCCAGTGACTCTAAGTGCCCTTAAAGGACTCACTCTACCAGTTTATGGAATAGCCCTCCTTTATTAATACAATAGAAAACTCTTGACAGGATTGCTGGTGGTAGTATCTGGCTGCAAAAATGTCCTTAAAGCAATAAAATAACCAGCTCTAATCCCCAATAATGGAGTCTTCCCTATACTTAAGCTATTTTAAACTTACTCTTATACTATTTTTATGTTTAGGTGGAGCTAGAGAGACTCTGGTCATGAATCATGTTCAGTGGGGGGTGGTTGTACTTTGGAGGTGGGTAATGTCAGTATTACATCTGAACTGACCTTTGGGGCTGGAGCCATACATCAGTATTGCATCCAAGGTAAACTTTGGAATGGAGGTGGGCATCTGTGATTTTGCCACAGTTGCTGGTTCAACAGCAGGAAATCTTTTTCCTTCCTTGGCTGACAGGTGTTACATGTCTTATCAGCTACAAGGTATCACCATGTTCCCCCTCTTGCAGGATTTGGACAGACCCTGGCCAGGGTGTCTCCATTCCACCCTCTCTTTAGGCCCCCTTAGTGTTTATTTGTGGGAAATTGGGCATGCTGACCTCATTCCATCCAGGGAGCAGCAACCACATTTTCTCCCTATAATTTTCCATATTGTTATATCTGGGTTGGCAACATCCCACCCTTTTCTATCCTTCACTTCATCCCCTCTTCATCTGTGTGCTGAATACAGTTTCTTGTTACTTTTCTACCAAGTTTCAGTAATGGAAACTAGATTGTAGCTTTCTACTCCAGCCATCATGCTGTAAGGGCTCAAGAGGGAAACACCAGTGAAACACCTCTGAGGAGATAAGGAGTGTTCCTGTAGGGAGGTGACACGGTCCACAGCTCAGCTGAAGTGCCTCACACCAGTGCACACAGCATGGGCAACAAACAGGGAGAGTAGAATCCATTTTTCTGAACAATAAAAGAAAAGAGCACCTTTTTTTGTTTTGTTTTGTTTGTATTTTGATTTTTACAAAAGTTTATGTATCTAAACCTCCCAGCTGTGCTCACATTTTGGCTGAAATGAAACAGATTAGGTTAGGGAAAGCTGTGTTCTTGGTCTGGAGTTAGGGTGGAAAATAAAAGGTAAACTAGTGAGAAACTCTCAAGATTTTTATGCATTTTCACCAGTGAGAACACAGTGTTTTTAAGAATGTTCACATAAACTTTATATAATGATAATCATCTGTACAGGTGTTTTACCTGTTAAGAAAAAAATCATAAACCTGAGCACCATTCCTCAGCAACACCCCAATTTCACATAGCTCGAAAAGTACAAAGCACATAGCACTTGCCAGGATGACATACATGAATGTAATAGGTGGTAGGAGTGCAGAAAATGATGCAATTTGAATTAAATGAAAAGCTGATATCGTGTAACACTTCACATCTGTTGCCTTTCATGAGTACATTGCAGAGATGATCAGATGTACAGCTTAGACTGGGAATGGCTGCATTACTAATGATGCATTCAGTGATGGCAAGTGATTGAGTGAATGTATTTGTAAGAAATTTGTTCATGTTATAATCTCTGAAAAAGCTCTGAAGAACATTTAACATACACCACAGCAGAAAAAGCAGTGAGTGTAGTCTGTTGCTGTATATTCCCTAAAGACACATGGCAGATTTGCTAGCTCGGTTCTTTGCAGTCAGCATGCTGCATCCCTGGCTTTTTAATACCTTTTTCTTACATATTCCTTCCTGTGTAATCATCCTTACTGAGCAGGCATGACATTTTCAGGATGCCTATTCAGAGGATTCTTTGATAATTCCAGTTTTTGCTGTAAATCTAATATGTTCATTTCAGCATTAACCTCCATCAACTTGTTTGCTTATTTTACTGCAGAATCTGCCAGAGAATTTCAGTGACTGCAAACTGAAAAAGAAGGGGTTAGTGAAGAGGGTCCAGGTGAGTTTTCTTGGTTTGTTTTTGGTGTGTTTTCTTCCTTTTTTTTTTTCTTCCATAAATGCTGGGCACTTTTATACCAAGAGTTTGTGAAAATGAGCTGTTTAGATTTCTTCAGTGTTTGTTGTCACATTGGTATTTTGTATGACCTCCCTTTGAGAGGTATTTAATAGCTTTATAAAATAGCACACTAAATACAGATTTTCATAGGTCATGCTGTTTGCAGATAATGTTTGTTCTTTACATTAATGGTTTGTCTTATGGCTGCCTGATGATGTGAAGTAATCCTGATAACTTGTAAAGACGACAGGATTGACCATTCCTCCTTTTTTGAATCTTGATGGACCAGAGTAATGACTGAGGTCTGGGCACAAGGATGCAGTTAACTCTAGCTCCTGCTGACCTACTCCTGACCTTGCCAGAGGTGTTCTTCAGAAAATTTAGCTTATACTGCAATGCACCAACTTTCTTTGGAGAGTAGGTCTTTAAGATCTGCACAGCAGAGTAGCTGTGCTGGGGATGGAGGGTTTAATTGCTTTGCTATAGTATGATACTTGTAAATTCCTAGGCATTGTTTTCTTAGAAACTTTGAACTGAAGGTATGTTCGTAAATACTGGAATTCAGCTCCCTTCACTCAAATTTACATAAATTAAGGGTAATGCTACTTGTATTACTGTTTTTATTTCTATTGTGCTAACTTTAGTGCCAGGTTGGGCTCCTTAAAATTGTTTGTGGAAGTACCTTGCATTCATGAATGATTTTGTCTTTTACTGTAACCTTATGAAATACCTCCTATTGATGTTTCACAAGTTTTTTAGAACAGCCATCTATTTTAGAGGAAGGCCCACCAAGAAGTACTTCACAGGATAAATGGTTTTAGTTACAGCTTTAGGGACAAAGCACTTTGTACTCAGTTATTGAGGTAAGTTCAGGTAATGCAAATGGAAATGAAGGTGGTTGCTGGTGTGGCTGTGTTATGTGGGGGTTCTGAACACAGTCTTGATTCCATGTGCCTAACCAAGGCAGCAAAACTTGTAATAGAGTGGTGGCTGTCAATTTTGTGGAAGCTACTGGATTTCCACTCTTGGGTGAAATTACAGAAGTAAGTGGGGCTTTGTTTAAGAACTGCTGTAAAAGCATAATGGACTCTGTTGAGCAGAGATCAGAATTATTTATGTGCTTTTATAGGCACAGCATTATGCAGCTGTGGGTTATGAGCCCTTTGAGGACTCCAGAAGAACTCTAAGGAGTTTCAGAGCAGAGCTGTCAATAAGTTTGTTTTTCTAGAGCAAGAACAAGAAAACAGTGGCAAGTTATGCTTATTATTCTCAAGTATCCATGAAAGCAAGGGGGAGCTGTTAATTGCCTTCTACTGCTGGCAGTCACACATCTTCCAGGGTGGGAAGATAAATATGAAAGAGTAGCAGCCAGCAACTGCAGTTGTCACCACCTTCACTTTTCCATCACTCAAGGTCTTACAGACGTGAGTTGATGACAGCTTAAGGGATTGGTTGGAAACATGATTCAAAGCAGTGTGATGGTTGAGGAACATTCACATGGCACAACAGTTTGCTGCTCTAGAAGGAAAGTGCTTTCTTACTGTCATTTTAATGTAAATAACATGAAATATCTGGTTTGACTGTCAGAGTCTGGTGCAGACATAGCAAAAACAAAAGTGAGACATGAATAGCTAATGGGAGAATCTTTCTCAGGGAGTGCAATGTACTTGCATACCTTGGGATTGGCCTAAAACAGTTCATTGGCTTAAAGTGCTGGTGTGTTGTGCTGTGTACAGGCTGAGCAAAGTGACCAGGGGCTGTTGCCTCCCATTTGCTCTCTGTGTGTTACTCTCACACTCTACTTGTGAGAACTCGTGGGCAGGTTCTAAGAAAGCGTAAGGCGCTGTGGACTGCTTTTTTTGGAATGGAGCCTTCTGTTTTTTGAGGAACACCAGCTACTGATGAAGATGAAGGTTCAATGGTGTCTTGTAGTCTTGGGAAGTAGAAAAGATCTTGGTTTAATGAAAGCTCGTTTTAAATTTTACTGAGCAGGTTTGTCCCTCCCAGCCTTGGCCTCTGAAGTATGTGTTTTGGAAAGGAGCTTAGAAGTCATGTTCCAAACTGAATGAAGCACTAACTTGTCTGAACCTTTGTGTTTCCTATTGTTGTTTTTGTGAACTTTGGATCAACTGAAAATACATCAGCATCAGGACTGGTGATATTGGGCAGCGATGCTATTATCCTTATTAGCCTTATCCAATGTCACGTTTCTGTTGGATTCTGGGTAAATGCAGGTGTGCATAAGCTATTGCCAAAACAACTGGAAAGTGGCTGTTGAGTTGACATCTTCAAATTCACTATAGAAACTGCACTTTCTGTTCTTCAGAAATGCCTCCTAGTGCCAAATTGTATATCCAATAACATTTGTTTGTCTTTTATTCTCAGGTTTTTCTTGCCCAGTGTGATACCATTGAAGGGAATATTGGTCAAGAAATGGACAAGCTACAGTCAAAGAATTTGGCACTGGCAGAATGAGGCATCGCCTTACATAATTAGGAAACATAATTGCTCTATGAGCAAGAAGAAAAGTTTGCTCTTTGTTTTGGAGCACATATCCAGCTTCCTTTTTTTTTTTCCCTCAAAGCCCAGTCTGTTAGACTGGCACCAGTCAATCATTTCTTGCTGGTTGTCTTGTTTGCCGCTTGGTTAGAACTATTATTTTGAAAAGAAATCCTTCCTGAAGAATGGCTGAGCTAATCTTTGTGATTAATTGTGTATCTTATGGACAATAAGATAGTTTAGTTAACTAAGTTATGAAGTTTTCAGTGGTGGGCAATTTTGTCTGATATATCTTTGAATTTATTTACAGCTCAAATCAAAGAAGGTCTATAATCGTACAAGTGCCATAAGTTGCAGTTGTAGGACTACAGCTAGATTGAAAAAGGCAAACTGAGACAACACCTGGGAAAGTTGAACATTCTAGTAGACAGTTCAGAGCAATAAAAAACCCCTACACATTTGTATCTACTTAATGTTTGTATGCATTTATAAATTTAGAAAAGCTTGACTATAAGGGAGTCGTACCTATTTTAGCCTTAAATTGTCATAATAAATGGAATGTACTGTAACATGTATGGTACTTAATTTTGAGTGGTGCTTTAAGTTGTTACTGAGCTCCTTGATACAGATGTATGTTTTTTACACAGATTTCTGATGTACTGTGGTTTTTATAGATTATTTGTATTTTTATTATTTGTGTTCTGTCTTGAGTTATGTTGAGAAATGAAATGAGATTACTCATGCTGCTCGAATACCAAGGGTTCAGTTCAAGCAAGGTATAACTGAGGAGCTATTTTGAAATGTTTTTTTAAAACTTTTTTCTGAATTTACTGAATTCATGATGCTATATTTAATGGGAAAATGCAGTGATTATTGCAGTAGGTTAAGGCAATCAGTGAATTTTTATAACATGTTGCAAAGAGACACAGGTTTATTTTAGCAATGCCATCTGTGTGAGGGTTATGGCTGAGTCTTGCAGTCACATATGTACCGTGCTTAACCTCCTCTGTTAGGTGAGAAGTCAGTTTTTGCAGGAGGCACAAACTTTGAGTGGGTGCAGCCAGCTTTGCAGTGGTTGCTCAGAGGTTCTCAGCAGACTGTAGAGCATGTTAGCCTGTAGGTAACATACATGTACAGGAGCTGCTTTTTCACTGATGCTCCTCATTGGGACGTCAGCCAGGTACACAGTGGGCAGCGAAACAGGGACTGGGAAGGAGCCTCTTTCTGTGCAAGAAATAAACTCTTCATCCCAAATTAGTCAGACTGAGAATGTTTAGAATTGGCCCTTAGGTAGTGAGACATTATCCGTATGTTTTAAGGTTAGGTGTCCCTTCAAGATAAAAACAGGAAATGTATGTAAAAAGATCTTAACTTCTGGTAAGTTATAAAGCTTAAATAATACCTAAAGTGTTATTATTACAGTATTGTCTTTGATGTTCGTAATTGGAGGAACATTTTTTTTAGTGAAAAATGCCATTGAAAGTGAATGAAGTGATAGCTGTGCATTACAAAGGGTCACTTGTATTCTAAAAATGCTGGTTGACCGTATACCACGATTTGAGTTGCCCTGTGTTTTGCTGTTAAGCAGTTACTCCAAGCTTCTATTTCTTCCTTATGAAATTCTCTTATCAGCATTTGCAGAGGATTTCATAGTCTAAACTCCTAGGAACCTTATGTGTCATCTTAGGATTTGGTATGGTAGGACTGTGGAAGATTTTTCCCTAGGCTAACTAGTCTGTCATGCTGCATTTTCCCAGCACTTTAAGGTTAAGAGGAGGAAGCATCAGTTGTAGTCATTTTTGTGAAGCCCTGCCTATCCTGTGGCTGCTTCTGGACCAGATTCAGCTGACTCTTAAACCACCAGCAACACTTGCCTAATTCAGGGAATGCAAAATCAACCACTTTCCTGTGATGGAAAGGATCCTCAGCCTCCCAAATGTGGGTTCTCTAATGCGTTGAGCTTTCACAGGTGCACGTCCAATAAGCAAGAATCCCCCTGTGCCCAGGGAGAGAACTGAGAGCTGTGGTCATGGCTAGGACTGTGTCCATTTCTGCTGTTCCTGTGTAGTTTTCTCTCTTGGGTGAGAGCATTTACAGGCAGACATCGTCTTCCCAACAGTCTTTCCCAGAAATTGCTGCTTCCTTAGCTGTGCTTGTGTGAGTACATCCTCAGCCTGTCTCAGAGCAAGGTGGATTAACTTCAGGATGTTCCATAGCAGATCTTTTGATGTTCTGGTACTTTGAGGTAAAGAGAGTGATGGTGAACCTCTCCCACCAGCACATCTGTCTTCAGCAGAGAGTGGGTGTCCTGAGGCAAATTTACCTTGCAGTGCTAAGTGGTTTGGTCTCTAGGACAAAAGCATGTGTATGAAGACCAACTTCTGCAGTATAAATTGTTTTGTCTTCCAAATATAAAAAATGAGTTGATTTGTTTTGGAAAACAGATGGTTGTGTTTAGAGCTGTCCAAGACATTCTAGAGTGAATTGACTTTTATACTTAGTTTTGGAGAGGAGAGTCGTAAACATTTTTTTGTCAGAATAGCCTTAAATTCAGTAAAAGCCAGCATCTGTGCTTTTCAAAAGTGCAGCAGACTGCAATTGTGGGAGGAAGGGGAAGGAAGATGTGATTTTAAATATTCTTCAGAGTTTGTAAATATAAATAATCAAGCTTAAGCTGTAGTCTCACTGATTCTGTAGTTCAGGTGTACTGTGATACCTGTTTCGCTACTGAATCGTTTCCTCAGCCCAACAATCTGCCATGATCATGTCAAGACAGAAGTTACTCCCTTTTGCCTTAGTTGCACTTATCCCATCGTCTTCCTCCAGTTGCTGTGTTGCTCTGGCTGTGTTTACAGACCTTGGATTTGCCATCCTGGCAAAATGTACCACAGGATTTGTCTTTTATCAAAATGGAAATTGAATTGCACATGCCCTTGGCCCGTTTTCTCTCCCAGATCCCGTGGGCTGGTGTGAGAAGAACCAAACCTGACTCAGGGAAATGTGGAGTCTGGAGCCATGGGATGAGTTGCTCTCTGGAAACAGCACAAAATCATGGTGGCATCCTCCATGACCAAGTCCTCTGGAAGGTAATGTCGCTGTGAACCTGGAGCAACACTTTTTGACTTCTAGTGGACACTCATGGTTAGGAGTGGAGCACTTGACACCGTGGAAATTGGCACTAGATTTTTTTTTTTTTCATTTGGTTAACTCACGTTATTGTACTGTGATAAATGAAAAGATAAAAATAAAACACGGAAAGTTCTCTGCTCTCCTCGGTCATGTTGTAGTCACTAAATTCTGTATTTGGGCTGTATTTTAGCGGAGAAGGCACACAGGGCTCTGGCTGGTGCTGCCGTGTGCGCTGTGCACCGTCATTTGGGGCCTCCAGTGTTCCCAGGATTGGCAATGACACGGAACTTTAAAAAAATATCTTTTTTTTTTTTTTTTTTTTTTTTTTTTTTTTTTTTTTTTTTTTTTTTTTTTTTTTTTTTTTTTTTTTTTTTTTTTTTTTTTTTTTTTTTTTTTNGTGTTGCACACCGTTCCCTGGAAC
The DNA here is from genome assembly GCA_013400635.1 of Hypocryptadius cinnamomeus. NCBI lineage: Eukaryota > Metazoa > Chordata > Aves > Passeriformes > Zosteropidae > Hypocryptadius > Hypocryptadius cinnamomeus. Next base: position 26,808 of record VYZP01072026.1, read on the forward strand.
AGGTTGTCCAGAGGGGCTGTGGAGTCTTCCTCATTGAAGATATTATAGAACCATCTGGACACAGTCCTGTGCCAGGCAGGCTGGACCAGATGATCCGCTGTGATGCCTTCCAACCTGACCCACCCTGTGATTCTGTGTTTTCTGGATCTGGACATATGGGATGTAGTGTTTATTATTTTTTAACCTATTTGGGTGGTTTGGCGTGAGGGGTGGGGTACGTTTCAGGCAGTTTATTAGAGCCGTGTCCCACAGCTGGACTGCTGTATCGAGCTCTGTTGGTGCTTAACTAGGCTTAACTAAGGAACATCCCGAGGAAGGCGACGAAAGAGCCGGATCCATTCCTCCTCCTCCTCCTCCTCCTCTCCCCGGCGCTCCCGGCAGCGTCACGGCGCGCGCCGGCGCCGCCCTTGCGCGCCGGGGGAAGATGGCGGCGGCCGGGGCGGGCGCGGGGCGGAAGCAGGTGCGGCAGGAGGAGCTGCGGCGCCTCATGAGGGAGAAGCAGCGCCAGAACGCCGGCAAGAAGCGCATCGACTCGCCCTTCGCCAAATATCCTCGGCACCGGGCTCCCTAGCGCTCGGCAAGGAGGCTGGGAGGGGTGGGTGGAGGGAGGGCGTCCGCGCCCCGCACGGTGCTTCCCTTAACGCGGCCGACACGTACAACAGCCTGGGGCACCTGAGCTGCTCGCTGTGCAACGCGCCCGTGAAGGGCGAGCTGCTGTGGCAGACCCACGTCCTGGGCAAGCAGCACCGGGAGGTGAGCGGCGGTGCGGAGGGTGCGGGTCTCGGCCGGGCTTTGTTGTTCGGGACAGCGCTTGGCAAGGGGAGGGGCTGGGGAGAGGCCGCACCGCCGGAACGGGGGCCTGCGGTTCGCTGCTCCTGGCTCTGTGCCGGCAGCGGGAGCAGCATCCGCCGGGATGAGGGTGGGAACCAGCCTGGCCTTCCGTCTGGCTCCTGTTCTCTTAAAGCCCGTGCGGGGATTGAAAAGCCAGCCCTTAAAAAGGCGGTCCCGTGTCTTTCAGGGGTCCGCTCCTCCGGTGAAGCAGTTCCCACCTTAGCGACAGCTTTTGGCTGTCACTCGTCTGCAGCTCGGACTTGGAACCTCGCCCACCTCTCCCCCGCCTCCCCGGGCTTGCTCGGCGATCTGTGAGCTGTCAAGTGACAGCTTATGCGGGATTAAGAAAATACCCTTTTTTGGTTTTTTTCTTTGTAAATCAGTAGTAAATATGAAGAACTCGTAAAGCAAGTCAGGGAGTTTGGAACTTGAATGTGACCCAGTTGTTTTTTTATCCTTTTAAGTTCTGCTGCTACTTCTTAGCAAAAACTGAAAGACTGTGTTTAATTTTACAAGTATTCAGGAAAAGACCAAAGGGGTGGAAAGGTTCCAGTTCATTGCCTGCATTCAGACTAAATGACTGTGGCAAGGCAGGGTGACATCTTTCATGCTGTTAAAATGCCGTGTTTTAATTTTAAAACACTTACTATTCCAGGACCTTAGAATAAATCCAGCCTTCCTGCTCTTTTAGTGCCTTACTGCTGTCAGTGTCACTGCTCTGTCTTTTCTTTCTTACTGGTACAGCCTCCCTTGTGTGAGTGTCAGTTCCTCTTCCTCCATGTCACATCATTACAGAGGCTGACAGAAACACTGGTCTTCGTTTTGGTACCTGTGGTGTCTGTTTCAGTGATACTGTTCTAGAAAGCTGTTTGCTCACTTTGATGGGCTGTTGTAAAAGCTCTGTATTTTAAGCTGCAGTCCAGAAGTTACTGCTGGTAACGTGTCCTGAATTTTTATTTCTTTACAGAGAGTTGCAGAATTAAAAGGCACAAAGCAGACGGCCACTGGCTCAGCTGCTGGCACATCGTCTCATCCTGTCAAGAGAAAAACAGTTGAGACAGAAAATACAGACCTAAAGAGAGTAAAAGGTAATGAGAGAGAAATGCTTGTCAGAACCCATCCATTTCAAATCTTGACTGTTTTTGGTTTGTTTTGTTCCTGTGGAAGTGAGTATGAATACACCAGACTGTTCAGTTAATGTCAGCCCATTGCTGCTGAAAAGGGGAGAAGTTTGATTGCTCTTTATCTGTGAGTTCTGTGTCAGGAGCAAACAAGTGCTTTTGGAAGTTTCCCTGGTTTTCTTCTGGATTATTGGGTTAAATTAGGTCATGGAACTGTGGGCTTGGCCCAAATAGATCGAGAAGCAGTGTAAATTAAGCAGTAGGAGCACTTGCCTAGAAGTGGTGTTACTCCTTTTCAGTGGAATCAAGTCACTGGTTTTCCTCAAACCATGCACCAAAGTTCTTGTCAAAGGAAAGACAGTTAATTTTTTCCCTTGGTGCTACCAGACATGTAAATATATATGTTAAATATATATGCATTTGGGGACTTGGTGCTGTCATAGAAGCCTTAGGGATGTTTCTTTTAAAAGCATGGATTTTAAGAAGTGACTCTTGGCTGTTATACAGGTACAGACGAAAAGCCACACACGTCTTTGTCGGGGTAAGTAGATCTTGTTATCACATAGGAATTTTTTCTAACTGCCAGTGGCTGCATTCTCATCCAGCTCCTCCTTGTCTCTGCTTCCTAGACAAGGGCAAAGGTTCAGAGAGTCAGCAGATCCCTGCTTCTGCCGGTTCTCTAGCAGAGTTATATAGTCCTGAACATGGCAACATCTTCCTGAGTGGAGATAATTGTATCAACTCTTAAGATTCTCTGAGAAAACAGGAATTATTTTACTGTCACTGACAGACTTTAAAGGATTGACATGTGGTGCTATTACATAGCTTGGACATATCTAGATTGTAGCATGTACTCTAATAATGCTGACATCCTAAAGAAGTGGCAGTCTGAAATTAAGACAAATTTTGAATGTATAATTAAATGATAGTTATTAACAAGAACTACTGACAAGTTACAGATCCTCATTAGGATGGTTTTTGTCACCTGAACTTCATGTAGGTGCATATGCTGCAGTTGAACTTGTACAAATATAGGACTGTATTTGACTTCAAGGGGTTGGGTTAAGCATCTCAATTGCCCCTAAAAGTTTCTGATGGTGTTCAGACATCTTTGCAGGGTTGGCAGATGTCGGGTGACACTTGTGGGTCTCCTCTGCACTTCACAGGATAAATAACTACCTTGCATAGGTACCACTTGCTGTTTCCTTGTAGGAATTTGAGTTTGTGTGCAAAATTTACACTTGAGAGGTTTGTCCATTTTTGAACTCATTGGTATGATTAGTTTAAAATATAAGGTGGAAAAATGTTTGGCTTACAGGCTGCAGCTACTCCAGCAAATCTGTGTTTTCTCATTGCTGATCCTATGTGGCTGTTCTAAATTGCAGTCCTAGATAGCTCTAGGTATCCAAAATAAGTAGCAAATTACTTAGTAGGTGGAAAAAGAATTACTTTAAGCACCATGCCAATTTGTTACGGGTTATTTTTATTAATGTGAATATGCAAATGGAAAAATGGATCTAAAATATGTTTTTAGACTTAACCTGGGCATTTCTTGGGAACTTCAAATGAGAGCCCCAGGCGTGTGCTGTCTGCACAGAGTGCTGTGTTGGCAGCTGTGCAGTTCAGGGTGTTGCTCAGTATCTCACGGCCTGCATTGCTCACAGAGGGACTGGGCTGCTGGTGCTGGACTGGAGTCATTGCTGTGAAGTTTCAAACAGTTGTGTTGTGGGCTCTTTACCAGGCTGCCAGCAGATTTTTTTGATGAAGCAGAGCAAGACAGTGGCAGCGTACAGCTTTCCAAGGGCCCACGTCCCAGTTTATTGTCAGGGAATTACGATGACGACGATGATGATGAAGAGGAGGAACAAGAACAGTCAAGCAAATCTTCTGTTGTGCATAAAACTGAAATTCCACCTCCAGCTGCAGAAGTAATAGCTAATTCTCTGCCTGCAGGTAATGCTGACTGAAATAGTAATTAGTAATTCTTAGTAATTAATAGTAATTCTCTGTAAGGAGAAAATGTGATTTAACTGATGATGAAAGGTTTTTATTTTATTTTTCTAATTATTGCCAATAAGTGATGGTGAGGGTGTGTAATACTGGAAGTAGAGATAAACTAGCATCGAATCTCCTGTTACTGTGTGGTGATTGCTTATTGATTTTATGTTCTAGTTGTTTGAGACTGCCAAGGGAAGTAACAGCTGGCTGTTCTTCCCTTGATTCAGTAGGGTACTAACTGAAATACCTGTCTAGTAGGAATTTTAGAAAATGCCTGAACAGCTGTTCTTTTTGTCACACACTTCTGTCCTTTCCTATAGACTTTTTTGACACCAAAACTCCAGCTGCTCCTATAGTTTCCCATTCAGGATCCATACAGAAAGCAGAGGTACAAGAGAAGGTAATCGAAAGGTAAGCAGTCAGATCAAATATTGACAGTCTTAGCAATTGTAAACAAACAAATGTTTGTTAACAAAAATCTTCCAGGAAATAGAGACTGTGATCCCTTAGACCTTATTGTTAGGTTGCATTCAGAATAGTTTGTATATATGTGGGCCTCAGGCATTGTTTCAGACAGGTGTCTTGCACCCTAGGGACAGGAGAAGAGATGGAGCAATGTCATACAGAGTCTGTTTGACATCTCTTTGGAAGTTTTAACACGGGGTACTGTGGGAGCTTCATGTCAGCCACTGCTTTCCACTGTTTAAAGGAAACTGCTTGTAGTGTGCTAATGGTTCCGCTGACTTGAGCGCTCCTTTAGACAATGCTTTAGTTTTTCAGAAGTAGGAACTGTGCTGTTACAATGTTTGGGTGTTCAGCACACCGGAAAGAATAGTTTAAGAAGCATAAGCTACAGCTCTTGTTTTAACAGTGAGATTTAAACCTTTCTGTGCAGTTCCCTCAAAGTGAGGAAAGACCAAGCCAAAAGAGGTTTTGATGGTTGTAGATAAAACTAAGGGCTTAAAAAACTTGCTGTGTTTCTACATACTTACACAAAGGATTATGAATTTTGTTCTTGACTATTTTTAACTCTGCAATAAAGCAGATTGTAAAGTGTTAATTTGGGCTAATAGTAATCAAATATTTCAGGAAAGAAAACACTGCGGAAGCTTTGCCAGAAGGTTTCTTTGATGATCCTGAAGTGGATGCAAAAGTAAGTGATCTACTTGTTTTATGCTACTGGATTTATTTCTGCCAGCTGTAATGATTTTCTGAGTAGTAAGGATGCTTTTCCAGGTAATCAGTCATACTGGAATATAAGAAAATGACTGAACTATTTAGACTAGACTATTTCAGTTGGAAGATTATTGTAATAATAATAATCATCTAGTCCAACTGCCTGAAAACTTCAGCGCTGAACAGAAGCTAAAACTTGTTCTTAAGGGCTCTGTCCAGCTCCCTTTTAAGCACTGACAGGCTTGGGGCATTGGCCACTTCTGCAGGAAGGCTGTTCCAGTGTTTGCCCACCCTCTTGGTAAAGAAATGCTTCTTACTGCCCTGTCTGAACCTCCCCTGGTGCAACTTTAAACATTCATTCCGTGTGAATTGGAAAACATGAGAAGGGATGGAGGTGGGCAGGAATAGCTTGGTAAAGTCATCTCTTGGAAAGTATTTTTGATTATGGTTCCTCTGTGACTCTTAAAGAAATGTAATTTGTTGGTTGGAATACTGAACAGAGATTGGGACAATCTACCTTTATTTCTGTGAGTCATCCCAGGAAAAGCAGTTCACTTAATTTGTACATTCAGTTTTGCTTTGGAATAGGGGATATAACAGTTCTATAATGTCCTTTCTGAGATCCTGCTGAAAAGTGTTGAGTCACTGTGTGACTGATGGGGTGCATCCTGCTGGAATGAAAACAGCTCCATTATGGCACACGCTGCCATCTGTAGTGCTGGTTACACCACAGGAGTGAACTTGGTCTTCAGCTCTCTCATCTTTTACCACTTTGGGGTTTTATTATGCTCAGAAAAGAAAAGAAATGTGGATATTCACCTTGTTTCTCAAAAAAACCCCCACAACTAAAAATCTTGAAATTCAAAAACATTCATACTTCCTTCAGCTTGCACGGTGCCAAATGGTGACCAAAATAAACACTGGTGTTTGAAATCCAAACCTTTTTTGTTTGGTTTTGTAAAATTTGCCACAGATTTGATGGCTTTCTTGCTTTCTTTATTGAAATATAGTGCTGTAGGCCTAAGTCTTTTTATTTTCTTTGAGTGTATTTCCTTGTTCACACAGTGGAAGGCTGCTGGTGTATTTAAATGACATTGTGAGGCCAAGCCATGACATCTAATTTGGAGACCTTCCAAATAATGCTTCTTCATGTTCAGTTAGTCCCACTGGCCCACCTAACAAGCTTAGGTGTTTTATTTGCTCTGGCAAGACTCTTTTGGCACTACTCATGCCCAAGTGTTGCCATATATGGATAGTTTTGAATAATGATATTTTAAATATTAATATATGTAGCTGAAAAAGCCATCCTTTGGCTGTTTTTTGTGGGCAATGTTTAGTTTTTGTTTTTTGTTTTGTGTCTAATTGAAGTAGTAAATTTTTCAAATACTTAGTTTCATCATAAGTAGGGAATGCAGGAATGCCTGGCAGGAAAGGAGAATCTGCTTATATCTGTGAGGAAACTGGTTAGTGACCTTTGTTCTGGTTATTGCCTCCACTGATAAATTTACAAGTGGTCACTTGTTCCATTTAATTGCTTGGAGAGGCTCTTCCTTTTAATCAGCCTTTCTGAGTGTAACTAATACTCAGAGGAAGGAAAATGTTTGTGACATCACTTATATTGAGGTGGCTGTGGTGGTTCTGTGTTGGAATCATACACAAAATAATTATTTGAAGAATTAACTGGATGTTTGAAAGGGAGATTGTGGGTGTGAACAATGCTTGTTGTTTGCATCAGGTACTTGTAAAGCATATAAATTCTGGATTAGATAAATATTTCAAGAAAAAATAATAACTTTAGTGTTTAAATTTATTGTAAGAAATACAAATAATTATGAATTACAAAAGACAACCACAATGCATAATAACACAGTACATACACATATGGTAGAAATAATAACAGAACAAAAAAATGAAATGATGACTATTACTTCCCAGTATGAGTTTTCTTGGAAGCTTCTAATTTATTCTATAAACTTAATTCATACTACTTGATTTTGTATAATCACTCAGGAACAAAACACACCAAACTGTTTTCTTTACTAAGGTGATGACTGACACGTCACCAAAAGAGCAGAATGAATAAAGGGAAAATAAAACTAATGCAAAAATATGGTGTAATGATTTATTATGTTCAAACTGCTTAGTTCTCCTAGCTATACAATTTCTACTCAGTCCTGAGTCAGGCATAATCTGTCCTCTAAAATACATTATATGCCACATATTCCAGTCTTGAATTGTGTAAATTTCAATTACACAGTTAGACTACCTTGTTTATTTATTTGCATTAAAAGCACAATCTGGCTTTGATTGCCTTGGCTGTAGATCTTAAACACATTCTTACCACTCTACTTTTTCAGACTTCATGTCTTAGTACTAAATGCCATCTACCACAGAAAAAAAGCTTTGCATGTCATTAAAATTGGTTTGTAGCTGTACAGTTTCTTCTGTTAGCCAACAAAATTAGACTAGATTTGAAATACAGTCAGGCTACCTAACACCAGCAGACTAGTGACTGAAAGGTTTGATACTTTATGTTATGCCAAGGCAAACAATTCACTGCTTTTTGGCTTGTGAAATGGCTACTGTATGCAATTGTACAGGCAGCTTACAGAAGAATTTCATAGTTATCACCTGACACAGTGAAATGACAGACCATCAAACTCACTTCTGTTACTCCAGACACTCCACACCAGCCACTTCTAGTCAATACTTATTCTTTCATGCTGCAGTCACGGCTGTTGTTTAATCCAGGAGTAGAGTCAGATTTTTCTTCTTAAACCATTGTGCAGCTGCACTCTCTCACTCATATCCATTACTTAAACTGAAATACATCAACCAGACTTCTCTGATAACATAGCAGCATAATTTTTCATATTTCTCCTGGTTTTTTTTACAGTGCCCCAAAGAGTCATTAGACTTAAATTGTTAATTTATAAATTTCCATGTTCCTTAGGTGAGAAAAGTTGATGCTCCAAAGGATCAGATGGACAAAGAATGGGATGAATTTCAAAAGGCAATGCGACAGGTCAACACAGTAAGTAATGGATTCTATATTTATTGATTCTAAGTACTATACACAATAAGGAAAACAACAGTTTCATGCAGCTCTGCAGAATGGCTGACATCTGCATTTGTCAGCTGTTTGTTTCAATGCAGTGTGTGGTTAAATGCACTTTATAAATGAGCAAAGGGTTCTTTGTATTTTCCACTTAAATGAAATTAAGATGAAAACTTTTAATCAAGTCATATGTATCTAGTTACATTTGTCACACTCTATTTTATTTAAATACTATTTAGCTAGCATATACCTCACATCAGTGTCCTGTATCCAAACAGGACACAACTGTGGACTCTTCTTTAGCTCCATATTCATACTTTAACTTTTAAAAACACTACCCATTTGTCTGTCTTTTTAAAAAAGTATCTATAAAGTGTAGGTAACCTGGATTTCATGTTCAATTTAAATGCACTGGAAAGGAACTCCAAAATCAGGGAAAGTGACAAAAGAGTTTTGAGACACGTAAATTGGCCAGTTTTTCTGTACTTCAATTTTTCACTGTTTACCATTACATGGAAAGTCTTCCTGCAGCAGGTGTTTATCTGCCCTTGTGTACAATTTAAAGATTACCTGGTGTTCTCTGTCTTCCCCTAGAGTATTTGCTATCCTTTAAATTATTTTAATTGTATATAGTTACTCATATGTCAACTGCTGAGAAAAGTGGTGCAGAAAAATGTATCATTGCTCATTTTAAAGCAGTCAGCACTATAAACAGAGCGAATGTTCATACAAAAGCGGTGGTGGATACATTTTGCTAGCATAAGCCATTCAGATAATTCTTCAGCTTAGGAGGAATCTTCTCAGTTATGCGTGGACCATTGATTGCATAGCATCTCCCAGACATTCAGATTTGAGAAAGTATATGCTGAAAAAAATAACAGGTTAGAAACACTTCGGGATCTAGTGGGAATATTTAAACAGTATGTTCAATAACTGGTGTGTATTTAAGTCCCAAGCACTGGGATAGAGCTCCCGTTTCAGCCTCAGACTGTGGGTGTGTGTAGTTTGTTTATGCTCAGTTTCAAATCGCAGTGTATTGAAAATTTCCAAAGATTAACCCCAAAGCAGCCAAAATTCTTTTGATTTTAAGAAAAAGCATTTTCATTTCAAATTAAACAAGACCATTTTTCTGTCTGTATTTGCCCTTGTAAAGATGGGAATATACATAGAGGAGATTGACACTAACTTTAGGTAGAGGGGAGCAGGGGAGGACACAGACATTGTAAAGGAGTGGAAGTGGAATTCAGGATGAAGGTGAATTTTCTCAGTGCTTTTCTGGTTTAGATTTCAGAAGCAATAGTGGCAGAAGATGATGAGGAGGGACGACTAGATCGCCAGATTGGAGAAATTGATGAGCAGATGTAAGTAGATCAATTTTTCCTCAAATTCTCTGTTCTCTAGCAGTAATGGATTGCTCTTTGAATAGAGTGATAAAAACACTTTTAATCTGCGATACTACCTCTCATTAATCATCTGAGTATTTGAAGGACAGACTCCCTCAAATTGCAGAATGATACCTAATAAAGACATGGATTTTGATACAAAGTTTTGTAACATTCTCCAAAGAGAGAATGCACTGGAATCACTGCAAGTACACAAGGCAAATTCTTGGAACAAACTGTCCCTCTTCCCCTGTCAGGTGGTTAATGTCTTAATTTGTATTTCCCTGGGAATTTTGATTGATGTAGAATTTATGTGAACATTTTAAAGAAACATTTCCTGTACTGAAAATGTCCTGTCCTGTGGCAAACCCTCTTTAATTCTAGTAGAAGTTTACTTAAAGGTTTTGTGGAGTGATGCACTTCCTTACATGAAGGGGTTTGTTTGGTTTTGTTTTGCTGACGTGGTGGGTGTGGTGGTTGGATGGGCGCTGGTTTCAACTGAAGTAACCTGAAATACAGCTCAGTGGAACAGTTGTTACCATTTTTGTGTAGCTTGGCACACTGATAGTTAACAGTGATAATGGCAGTGGTAGCAGCTGAAAAGAAAGAGATGCAACAAAAAAGAAGACACTAGAAATTAAAGCAACATTTAACCATCTGGGCAGATTTACATGCTGCACATAATCAGCATTGGGTTCAAACTGAACTTTGCTATTACAGGAATGCCTTTTAACAATGTGCATGTAATTCTGCAGAGGGCTTGAGCTAAACCTGCCTCTCTTTGAGGATTTATTTTTCTCACTAGCTAAGGCTGCTCTAAGTACATAGAACCAAATTCAGAAATTTGTAGAGTACTTCAAGTTTTAACTGTAACTATTTTTCCCCGAAATAAAAGTTCCAAACGCATTTTTAAAGACTTTTTGTAACTTTTGACTTCTGAGTGTATTCAAATGCAGGCTATTTCAAATTAAGTTGAAAATGAAATAAATTCCTTGGCCTTCAAATCTTTAGCTATGACTGCCAGTAAGAATCATATTGGTAATATGTCAGGGGAAACAGGACCCAGGTAGACACCCCTCCATGTTGACCCTTCTGAGAAAACAAGAATGAAAGGGGCAAAGGAGAATTTAAATCAGGCTGGTACTACTTGGCATTTTCAAAAAAATATCCTGTTTAAGGTAGCTAGAATGGTTATAAAACACAATTCAAGGACAGAACTTTTTAAGTGAATGGAAACCTGAAACTTTTGGTTTGTGTTTACTTAAAATGTTCTGTTACGGCACAGAGGAAGCAGATAAAGAATCTGAACACTTTGTGCTGCTTTTTTTATTTTCAGAGATGCTACCACTAAGTTATCAAAACTGATAATTGATGTCACACCTTTCTCTCATGAAAACCATAAACGGAGCAAAGAATGGTGTTCCTTCTTGTGTGGAAGTGGATGTTGGTTCTGTGCTTTTTGAAAAATGGTTTGTGACTGTATTGCATTGTTAACTATTTGGATTAGATCTCACTGCTAGAGAATTGACCAAACCTCTCCTCGGTCTGTTTTCACTTGATGAATACTGAGAAGGTGCACTAGCATCTTGAAAGCTTATTTCTTTTTCACTGTTGGGAAGCTGTAAAGCTTCTTTATCCAAAGTTGTAGAAGCAAAATCCCGCACTGGAGGTGATCACAATAATGTGGAAAGGCCCCAGATGTTAACAGGTGTTTCACTTTCCAACAGTGAATGCTACCGCCGCGTCGAGCTTTTGCGGAACCGCCAGGACGAGATGAAGGAGAAGTTAAAGGAAGCCATGAGGTTGAGAGCAGCACAGGAGAAGGAGGAGGAGGATGTTGGTAGTGAAGATGAAGAAGAACTGCAGGATTTGCTGTCACAGGACTGGCGGGTGAAAGGGGCTTTGTTGTAGCATTTCTGCAATGTGGTTGACACTCTTTTTATCTGTGGTCTTGGTTCCATTGTTAGGAGGGAGATTGTTTTGTTAAATATTTATTTAAAGAGGATCGTGAGGTAAAGAGCCAAGCTTATTAAAAAACTTTTGTAGATCTACAGTGGTGTATTACTTGTTGTAAAAACTGTATATTGCAAATGTTTTACAATACTGAATGCACCTTTCCTATTAAAATGACTGGTTTCCTACCAGAAGTATTTCAGTGGGATTAATAAATCTGTAAAGAATCTCTAGGCTTTTGGAAGCATTAGCTCAGTTTGGTAATTTTGAGAGTTGGCTTATTGTCTATAGAAGTGCATACTCTACAAAGTTTTCCCAGATTGAGGGTTTAGGGAAAGGGAAATACTATGCATTTATGTTTTCTGAAAATTTGTAGGTGCCCTTCTGTTCATTGCCCCAGCTCCCAATAAAAGATGTACATTTTTTTTAGGGTTTGTTACAGTTTCTCTGTGTATATAAGGACTAAGCTCAGAAATGCTGAGCTACAGCTTCTCCACAATGTATAGCCTGTAATGTGCCATAGCACTGCTGGATATTTTCCTTTATAGTCTTCTCTTTTGCTTAGTGCAGCCATCATGTAGCATACCTCACACTTCTTGAAGCAGAGGGATGAGAATACAGTGGTTACAAATCTGCATCACTTAATGAAAGGGTGACAAAATACCTGAGAGGAAGATGCTGCACTGTAAACTGAGGAGGTAAAATAATAACTGCAAATACTGGAAGTTTTCTTAAAATACTATCTTAGGCACAGAAGGCATCTAAAATTGATTCTGTTCTGATAAACACAGATTAGGTAAAACCAAGAACCAACAAACTTGACAAGACTGGGACATGGAAAGCAGAACTACCTTTGGTAAGTGTCTATTTTTTATTTTTTATTTTTACTTTTGTAAATCTTCAAATACTTCAAATTTGCTGAGGACCTTGTAAAAATAAGAGGGATGTGTGGCTTGATTGATATCAAAAAGTAAAGTTGTTAAGAACAGGTTAACCTTTTTTTAAAATATTCTAGATTTAAAACTAGTGAGATTTTAAAGGGAGAAAACAAGCTTTGCTCTTATGAAGAGAATTCCAGTTACTTGCCTCAGAGATGATTATCAACCAAGCAATAAAGATTAGAACAAAACTTAGATCTTTGATTTGCCTGTTTTGGGGAAAATATTTGATATGGCAGAAGCCCTTTCCTTATAGTGAGATGCTTTTTTATCGCTCCCAATTTCTGTGATCCTTCGGTTTAGCTCTTCCTGTTTATAAAGCTGTCAAAATTCAGGCAATGGTCCCTAGTGGTTTATTGCATCCACACTTTCCTGCTCACACATGCTGGCTTACAGCTGTTAGTAAGAGGAAGTGTAAGTAGCTGTTGCTGCTGAAATGTTTGATGTGACACTGAAGTCTTACATGAATTAGGACTGTCACTGAGATAGCAACATTCAGAGCGTATTGAAATAGAGAATAAGTGTTCAGAGAATATTGAAATAAATAATGAATGTTTGGACAAGTTGGAGAAAACTTAGTTGGGCCAAAACTGAAATAAAATGTCTTTGTATAGCATGAAACATTCAAACATCAATGTCTAAGGTGCCTGTCATGCTGCAGTGAAAGGCCTCTAGATCCATTTATCCCTGTAAAGAGAACTTCCAGCTGAGAGGGTGTTGCAGTATTAACAGGACAGTCTTTTTCAAAACAAACCAAAACACATTCCCCCAGTTTCCCTCTGAGAAAAGCTAAGCTGAGTTTCTGATTGTCCTGTTTACCTTTGCTTTTCACTGACCCCACTCACCAAAGCACACAAGCTTGTTAACGCTTAAAACTTTAGAACCACTCTGCATGTGGCTTAATTTCAGAGAAACAGATGTAATGAATGTCAGGTTATGCTGAGCATCATGGACATGCATGTTTTGACAGTATAGAAATGTTCTTCTCTGAGTCTGTAAATTACACTTCCTTTTTGTACATTTGTCTGTAATTTTACTTTCATCTTGCACGTAAATCTGCAAATCATGGTTTCAGCTGTGGATGAGTAGGAAATTAACTGAGCATTAAAACAGTTCATCTGTTTTAGTCCTTTTTAGTTGCCTTCATCTTTAGAGGTATCTTGTGGTAAGCAGCTAAAGGCAGTGAGTTTAGTTACACTGCAGGGATCTTGAACATTCAAATCCAAACCAGTGCACCCATTGTTATTAGGAGAAGATGGCAGGAATAAATGCTGGATCACTCATCATTCTACTTGTTCTCCGTGCATAACTTGCTAAAAGGGAAACATGGACCAGTCAGGGGGTGTGTGCATTGCTGGGAAAGTGACAGAATCCATCTCTCTTGGTTGTGTCTTGTTTAGGAGTTGGTGTTCTTTTCCTTAGAGGAATCTCACAGATCTCCAAACAGTGTTTTATCCAAGTTTTTTACAGCTTACTGCATCCAGCTGTACCTTTCTTCAGCATTTGAAACAAAGCTTTTAGAGAGCTTTGTGAAGATGATGGGAGTGTCTTCATCCCTTGTGACCACTGACGTGCATGTGCTGTCACGTCAAAAGGGCAAGAAATCATCCTGCTTTTTAGCAATGAAAGAAGCATGGCTATAAGAGAGAAGTATCCTAACCTCATTTAGTAGTCAAGCTACTTTATTAAGGGAAATATTCTCCTGTATCTTAGAAAAACATTGGGATAATTAGTTTGTATTCTTAAATATGTCTTCAGTTTGAGAAAACAATTTTATCTACTTCTGATGAGGTATTCAGATAGATTATTAAGCAGAGGAAATTGTTTTTAAAAATATGTACTTAATTTCTTTCTCACTTCGTAACTTCCTTGAATTCTGTTTCTTAATAATAAAGATGAAAGTAATCCTAATAACTAGCTCTGTATTAAAAATGAAATTTAATTGGAATTAGGAAGACTGTTTTAATTCTCTGATCTGCAGGACTTGCAGAAAACTGAAATATCGGAGTTAGGGAGGAAGACATTTGTAATCCTTATTTATTCATATAATAATGGAAAATTGTCCAAACTTAGGAACTGTGGAATTTCATGCCACCAAAAAGTAGTTGAAATTCCCCAGCTCGGTGGTGTTGGTGCTGGTAAGTGACTTCCAGGGGCGGAATGTGTGTGTCTGCATGTTTGAAATGGAGTTCCAGGGAGCAGCTCACCATAGCTACAGCTGCTGGTAGTGAGCTCTCCTCTGGCAAGGCAGGCAGTCACCAGTGGTGATTGCTGTGCTAACTTCTCTCCTGCCCTGAAGAAATAAGCTGCTGCTGTCATGGCTTAGATGTGGGACAAGGTCTGTCTTTGGTACAGAGGAGCCCAAAAGTGACCATACAAAACCAACAAACCCAAATAACAGCAAACCAATGTTCTCATTTGCTAACATGATTGTTTTTCCTCTACTACGGCATTTAATTTTAAAATTTGCTTCAGATTGCAAATACTGATTGAAAAGAACATTAATGTTAGCTTTGGCCAGGCCCCCTGCCAATAAATTCAATTTGAGGAGAGACAAATTTTGTTTATTACATTCCACTATAATTAGATTCTCTGCATTTTATCATCTTAAAAACACTGAGCTAGAAATGAGAAAAGCCATATTACTAAAATATTTTCAGCACTTAAAAATACTTTTTTTCTTATAATCCATAAAGGTAGCCCTAGAAAATCAGACATTCAGCCTGCATGAATCATGTTGTAGGTATCATTAGAAGCCACAGTGTGAGTATGTAATGTTACAGAAATTCCCTTTTGTTAGGTACCATCAAATGACTTTGACTCTTTCATTTCAGTTACTGCCAGTCTCCATGGGGACAGGACACATGCATTGATGCAGAAATTGATTTAATCAACATTCCCTCTTTCCTGGAACCAAGGAATTAAGTACACTTCAGTGCCAAGAAGGGCAGTGTGTACTTACATCCCTAGAAAGTGTTGCTTGGGCCAAGAGATGGAAATTTCACGTGTGAAGCAGTTTTTCAGTGTCTGCCTTCATTTGATCTTCTGTTCATCAGTTCATAGAATTATCCTTGCCCAATAGCTGGGAAAACAAATGTGATCAGTTCCTTTGTGTAGGCATCTAAACCAGTTCTTTCTTCCAAAAATACAGTGGAGGTACTAATGCCTTGCACCATTGGTGGCTGCAGAAGATACAGGGGATAGAAGAGATCTCTGTTCAAATCCCTCCTTTCGATGCTGTCCTTTGAACACACGCTTTGTGTCACCCAGTTGAGCAGCCTGACAATGACAGTCTTTCCTGCAGAAGCTGTGGCACTGTGGAGCCACTGGATCAGTGAGCTTTGTGACTTTTAGATAATCATGACACTCCCTCCAGAAGGGGAAGGTCCTGTCCCAAGAATACAAACAGTGCTGAAATACATTCAGCTGGTGTTAAGGCTGTGGAAGAAATTGGATTTTCAGACTGTCTTGTGAAACCTGACAAACAGCACCTTGCCTGTGCAGCCTTCTGAGGCATTTCCCAGGTGCCTCTGTTCATGGCACCAGTGACACTGTGCCACTGTGCTGCTTCCTAGGAGCTTGTCTGGCCCAAGTGGGAACCTTGAGGCCCACGGATGCCCTCTGCCTATGCCTGAGAACAGAAAGCACTCTGTGTATTAGCAGAGGACTAACTTTGTTTATTTTCCTTCTGGTTTCAGCCAGCATCCATGCTGTCAATGTTTTTTCACTTGAGAAACACAACAGAGCTGCTTGAATTCATTTGAGATGTTTCCAGTAACCTAATTCCAATTTGATGACGCAAAAGCTGCGGAATTTGTGCTGTCTTTCATCTGGAAACTCACATTTGTGTGGGCAGTGACCTTTTCACAGCGAGTATATGCTTCCTCTTATCTACTTTTGGGCATGAGTGGTTTACTTTTCTGTCTTGGTTACTATTATTCTTTAGCCTTTTTTTTTTTCCTTTTTTCTTTACCATGTCTTTTGTTTGTCTCTTTTGTATATTAAAGATATTAGAAGCTTTTTCTTGCCATTCAGAAATATTTTCTATAATACTAAATTATTATAAGTTTCTATAATAAATAATATTAAACTAATGAAGTTAAAATAAGCTTAGATTTTATCACATTTCTGCCTGTATTTTTGCAAAAACCCTCTCAGAAGACTTCCTTCTTAGTCCATATGTCTTTATTTTACCTCTCCTCATTCCTCACACAGATGTGCCCCTGCACTAGTTTGTTTAAATCTTTCAATTCTGCAAGCCACATGTGAATTATTAATGTGAAAGACACTATACACCCCAGAGCTGCTGCTGCCCTTTGCCTGGCAGCTTTACTGGGAGAGCAAAGCTTTGACCTACTTAGTGTTGAGCTGCAATAATATATATATTTTTTCATTTACAGTAGCCAGGCTAGCCATAGAAATAGCTTTTGCTGTTGAAGAAATGAAGACTCTCTGCTGTGAAAGCAGCTTCAGCTCTCCTTTCAAGAATGAGAAGTTAAATACATTTTAAGTAATAAAAATATATTTTAAGTAATAATAACAGAGAATTT
Organism: Hypocryptadius cinnamomeus; assembly: GCA_013400635.1. Lineage (NCBI taxonomy): Eukaryota > Metazoa > Chordata > Aves > Passeriformes > Zosteropidae > Hypocryptadius > Hypocryptadius cinnamomeus. Next base: position 43,815 of record VYZP01072026.1, read on the forward strand.
TATCAAATTAGTATTACAGCCTGTATTTTTTCTAAGGGTTGCAATAGCTAATTGTCAGCATTGGGTAATGCCTCCTTGGTGCTGGGGTGCAGTGAGCTGTTCTATAAGGGTGCCCTTGGCACCCTTCATCATCAGGGGTTGTTCTGTGGCTGTATCTGTATTGAGAAAGCTGTTGATTTCTACAGGTCTCCAAGCCTGCATGTTCATCCTGGTCGTGCCCTGGTTCCAGGCACTCGAGAGCTGTCTGCACCCTGGAGACCACGGAGAATAATTGTGGTATGCCCCAAAAGCTCAGAGGGGCAGGGAGGGGAAGCAGGATCCCAAGCTCAATCCCTGAAGGCAGGTAGAGACCTTTAACAGAGTAGAGAGATGGAGGCTGTACAGTCTTGTGTCATTAAGGATGCTACTCTTGCACTGCCAGAAAACCTGCTTTCTCATGAGGCCAGAGCAGTACCTGGGACAGTACTGCCAGTGTCCTAAGAGCAGAGCTGGCCAGAGCACAGCCAGGGGTGCTGTAATGCAGCAGCAGCTCAGGGCCAGCCCCTTCCTTTGGCTTGTGTGTGAAGAGGGAACTCGACTGCAGTGCTTCAGCAGATCCAAAGGACGGTTGGAACAGCTGGAGCGGAGTGTCAGGGCAGCAGGAGACAGCTCCTGGGCCTGCTTAGCTCTCCATTCCCCATCCTATTGCACATTGCCGTGCTCCTCCCAGCTGCTGGGCTGGCTCCAGCCAGGGTGGAAGGTGCTGACTGGAAGCCTCACCACCAGGCAGTGCTGCTGGGAATGTATTACAAAGGGCCTTAGTAATACATTACTCAGCATCCAAGTTCATTCTTTTGTTCCTGTTTTCCTTTCCCCAGTATCTGATCTATAGCTCAGTCTGGGAAAAGACCAGAGATACAAATCAGTGGCTGCTTGTAACGTGAAGCCAAATTTATCTTTTCTATGAAGTGTGGGAAGTTCTCAGCGAGCAGCTTTGTTAAAAACCAAATCAAGTTTTGTAGAAATACCACTGACTCTACTGATTGCACAATCTGGCTCCCTCTAGTCCTGAAGAGACTCATCATGCCTGACAGTGGGCTAACATCCTTACTAAGGTTGCCAGTCTTGCAGAGATGTTACAGTTTCCCAATGAGCACTGGGACCTTAAGCGTGATGATATGAAACCTTTAATTATTAATTGAAAACAAGCAATTTGTCTGTGATCTTAGTTTGACAATCCATAAAATAGTGCTTCTTCAATGACAAGTTAGCAACTCGGTTACAAAGAACAAAGTTTAAACAACACAACAGTTGTATGCACAAAGCTACCACGTCTTTTTTTGTTTTTTAATCAGGAAAAAAATTTATTTATAAAAACGTCTCATTTAACTTACTGTCGAGTCTCTAGCTGAATACAGTGGTTTAGAACACTAACGGCCCATGCTTTTATACAGATTAGCCAAAGCATGAACATCGATGAAAATCAACCCCCGAAAATAACTTGTCTCTGCTTTATGTTATGAGCCACAACAGTGTTAAAACTGGAACAGTAATGAAAGCAACACAAGAGTTAGGAAGCACAGTTGCTTAAAGAGTAAAGGAAGTGTTTTCTTTTGATGTCTCAGAATAATAAGAAAGTTAGAAATGGCAGAAACTCCTCTGTAGATTAGTCCATAGAAAGCATTGTCTCATGGGGCTTTGGAAAAGTCCTGTCTGGTGGCTAATGCACTAGGGCATGATGAGATACATTACAGAGCCCCCAGGCCAGTAACTTCTGAAGACAGCCTAAAATGTAGGAACAAAAACGAGGAAAAGAAAAGAAAAAAAAGGCAAAAAAAAAGAAAAAAAAAAAATCTTCTCACTATTAAAAAAATACCACTTGAATACAACCAGCATAGAACAGCATTTCAGTGCAGGCAAGTTTTCTCACACAGAGGTTGGTGGATTTTTTTTTGTCTTAAATGTCAATTATTGAAACAGTTACAATAATCCAGAACAATTTTACAGCAGTTTTCTAGAGCTTTTAAATAGCTGTGGTACCTTGACATTATTCCCAGTTTTTCCTTCATTATATGCAACCAGAAAAAAAAGAAAAAAAAAAAAAAAAGAAAGGAAGCCACAAACGAACAAAAAAACCACAAAACCAAAAGAACCCCAACAAAACCAACCAAAAACCCCATTTGGATAAGTGCAAATTGTAACAATGGCAGTTCTACAAATGGTTACAGTGACAAAACTTAGTGCAAAGGTGCTAAGGTGAAGAAAAGCCCACAGAATACAGAAATGACACAAAATACTGAGATAGTACTTAGCCCTATACAATAACACACTTTGAAATACCATGTTTTAAAAAGTATTGCATTTGCATTGTGTTTTTAGTTTATATTAAAATGCACTGAATACAGTTCAATTGTTAAAGCTTTGTGTCCAAGGAGTGCAGAGTGGATGAACATGGCGGGCTAATGGGATTCTGGATTTGGAAGTGGTGAGGAAAATAATATTGCATTACTGAGTTATGCAACAGAAATTAAAAAGAAGGTGGATGGACAAACATAAAATGCAGTTAAGAACTAGTTCCAACAGCTGGCAACCAGCCACTCCATTCCTCAGCTCTCTTGGCTTTGGCTGCCATTGCCTGTCTCGTTTTAGTTAATCTGAACATCCTGAAGTGCTTGGTAAAGGGATGGGATCTGTCCAGGCAGCAGCCTTTGAATGACCCCTAAAATGCTACATGTTTTTCATGATGACCTCTAAAATGCTACATGTTTTTCATGATTACCATACAACCTGACTGTGATTAGTGGGGAGTTAAACAGGGATGTATTTTGTAGAGAAATCTAACAAGAAATGGTCATTTTGGCTGAATAAAACATGCACGAGAGGAAATACGAGATAGTGACGGCATCTGGCTTGTACTTGCTCTGGAGTACTTACAGGAATAAATACTGTGTCAGTATATGTAAAACATCTGAGTGCAAAAGGAGGAGCCTGCTCTCTCTCTCTCCCCACCTCCCTCCCTAAAGCAGAGTTCTTAAAATTACGTTTTTCCAAAGCAGAGAAAAATGGTTGTACCCTTTAAAAGAATCATGTGGAAAGGCACAGGTACCTGGTATTTTTTCCTTACTCTTTTACAGTCATTTTAATTCAGCAGGTTTTCTCAGACCAGAAAGCTTCATTTGTTGTATGCAGAAGTACCTGAAGTTGGTACCTCCTAACTGCCACCTCCTGCTCGTAGGCAGATTTTGGGACAGGGGATGGGGGTCCAGGCCTTTTGGGAGCAGCAGAATGACTGAGGGGGCCGGCAGCACTTCACAGGGCATTGCAGGGGCACTAGTGATCATCAGAAGTGCCAGATTTGCACGTTCTAGCAATAGAAAAAACACATCAGAGATGCCAGTTTGCCATAAGGACTTGTTCTGCAGTTGGAGGGATCCCTGCAAATGGATCTAAGTGTATTTTTATGCCGGGCAGCATTGCCGAAGCAGGACCCGGCTGTCACCATTTTGCCTCATTTACGTTTTTTCCCTTCCCTTCGCTCTGTCTCCCTGGCTGCGCTGCGGGCAGCCCTGCCTCGCTTTGGGCTGCCGAGGGCCAGCCCTGGGCGCAGCCCCGTCGGAGGGACGGTGTCCGGGGAGAAGGAGCCTGGGCTGGCACCTGCTGGCTGTTGGAACTAGTTTGTAGGTGGTGCCTGGTGTTAGGTGTTATGGAGAGCGGAAGACGACTTGAGTCGGCAACAGTTAACACTAGCAATTGAACAGAAAATAAAAGATGCCGTATTGTTTCCTTGATAACTAGGATCTACCACAGACTCTTGGCAGAGCTGGCAAAGCTTGCATTGTGTCTCATCCCTTCAATATGGAGCAAACTTCTGGCGGTCAGATTTCTTAACCCCGCTCGTCGAAGGAATTTTGGCAGTGTAAGCGGACAAACTCCCCGTGGCCCCCGCGGCGGCCGCGGCATTTAGTGCCAGGAGTGGGACAGTTTTCATGCCAAGCAGACTGGAGACAGGAACGGCATAGTGGGTGGTTGGCAGAGTTGGTAGGGGAGGGGGGGTACTGACGGTAGCGGCGGAGGCGGCCGCCAGCACGGCCATGGAGGTGGGGGTGGAGGTAGGGGTGGCAGACTGAGAGAGGTTCATGTTGAGGTCAACAGGGGTCGTGACGGAAGCGGTCTGGGTGCTGACTTTAGCCATCTCTAAGCTGCAAACGAAGAGAGGAAGAGGAACAAACAGGTTGGGAGGGTTCAGCCAGGGCGGTGGGGCCGGGAGAAGGAGGAGGAGGAGGAGGAGGGAAGGAGGGAGGAAGGGAAGGACAGCAACCACGAAAGGGCAGGATCCAGGATTAGATCGGTGGACGAGGGGGACAGACGAGTGGGAGGGAGAAGGGGGAGAGAGAGAAAAAAAGGGAAAATGAGGGTCAAAGGAGGAACATGTTATGTGTTAAAGAAGAGAAATAACAAAAGGGTTTTCCATGATTTGATGGGGAAAACATTACTGAGACTCTAAAGTTCTTTCAGAACAGAAAAAAAAAGAAAAAGGAAGAGGGTAGGGGGTGTTGCTAGTTCATTTTACATATGAAAAAAAGAAATCTAAGGAATGCAGGTAATGGCAAAAAGATGGAAAAAATGAAACTTAAAATAAAACATAAAATAACTATGAAGTTTACTCCCCAGCACTGGTATGGTGAATTTTGCTTTTCCAAATTAGGGTATTTTTGAAAGGGGGACGCGGGGGGTTTTGGTAATTTTTTTCAATTTGTCAGTTTTGTGACACAAATAGTACCCTTAATCATTTTGCTAGGATGAGAGGACACTGAGCAACAATTTGCTGCTTCCATTTAAGGCGTAAAGTTTTGGTTGTTTTAGTTTTTTGTTTTTAAGTGAGTTAGTTTTTCGTTTCATTCACTGTGAGGTCAATGTGCATTTTTCATATAAAACAAACCAGATTAGCCAGTGTGTTCACTTTGCTTTATACTTTCCCCAGACTTTTTTTTTAATATCACAACAAAATATTTATCTACTTATATTAATCTACTTATAAGTAAATTAGTAAAAAGGAACACTGAAGAACACCCCAGCTTGCACAGCAGTGGTATCCTTTCTGAGCCTGCGCCGTGGTTACAGTGAACATGACAAAGCTTTCCAGCTGACACACAAGGTACTGCATGGACACAACAGACACATCCTCAGACAGACCCCACCAGCACCAGGAACTTCCAGACTGACCTGACCTCCGAGCCCCGGGCAGTGATGGGCTCTTGGGAAGGTGGTAGGAATCAAACCACCTTCACTTTAACCTAACTCCACCCATCAGCAGGCAAGGTGAGTTTGGCCCATATACTTCTGCTTTTCTGTACATCTTCAGACATTAAAATACAATAATTCCAAGAACACGCTGTTTTCTTTGTATGCCAAAATGTTTGCCTAGATAAATCCTCCCTTTGCCCATTTGCTTGTTGCAGCTTGTGCACTGGCTTTTGGGTTGGCAAATAACACAAATACTAATTTCAGAATGATTTTTGCAGCTGGGAGCTATGGCAGCCTAGCACAGACACTGGACTGTGGGTTAGAAAACCTTTGCTAGCTACAGTTGCATGTGTATTCCTAGTCAGTTTGGGATTGTCTTTTTGGCAATTATTAACTTGTTAGGCTCCTGGGCTTTCTCCTGATGTGAGCTGAGGAGCTGTAGCAGCTCCTTGCTTGCAGAGTGAAGTGCCAGCAAGCTGCTGGCTGGCCATGCAGAGGACTTGGTGCTTTCTTCCGACACCCCATCAGGCTCAGGAAGGCTTCCCAGCACAGGGTTTGTGCTGGTCCCTGTTGTGGACTGGGTAAGCAGGCTCAGAGAGCAGCTGTAGCCAGGCTGCAGGCTGGGAAGGAAACGTGGTCACTCCACACAGGGCTTGGAAAAGCCTCTCTTTTCCTCACCTTAGACACAGTTTTGAGAGTAACAGCCCCATGGCCATTCATTGCCAGAGAAAGGCAATGACCACCACACTGCCTGCCTCGTGCAAGGATCTACCAGGATATGTAGTCAATGGGGACACTGGACTAAAGCTTCCAAAAGCACTGCTGCTGATGGTGAGTATGAAGGACACCTGAAGTGGGTCTGAGCTGGGGAGAGGAGTGTGGAGGAGAGAGGGAAATGTTTGAGCACTGAGCTCCTCTCTTCTCCACAAAGAAAAGTGGGCTCTTGGAGCGTAAACACCTCAGCAGCTTTTGGTGGGAAGCTGGAAGGAGCGCATCTTCTGTGAGGAGCTGGGAGGGAAGGAGAGCGAGTGCATGAAATTCACACTCCTTTGAGGGAGGTGAAGTTTTGATTTTCCTACCCTGAAGTCCTTATCTGTCCCCATGGATGAGAAACTCAGCTTTTCTAAGCAGAGAGAAGTGCACCCTTGTACTGCTTGCCATCTACTCACACAGAGGGGTTTATGTCAAGACCACTGAATCAGAGACTCCAACTCCACTGTACATCCTCAACTTGGGGGTGTAGGAACTACATGTGATACCTTAGGATGTTTTGAAAAACTCAGTTTATACAGTTGGATTTTTTAGTATTACTCAGTATTATTCTGGGATGGAGGTCCATAGAAAGGTACTGCAGGACTGTGTTTCAGTGACTCCAAATTTGTCTACTCCACATTTTAAAAAACCAAAAAAATCCTTACTGATATGGAGGGGGAGTGTTTGAGCCTAAGCTTTTTCCTGCACCAGCAGGGAGAACAGACCCCATAGGCCAAAATGCTGGTGTTGGTAGCAGCCATTCCAACTCCCTGTCTCTGGTTTACTCTCATAGGTATGACTGTTGCAGTAATTTGCCCTCTTTCCCATTTATTACTGGTGGCAACACATAAGGTAGGAGTTCATCAGGTTAGCTATCAGCTGTCCCATGGCAGTGGCAGTTTCCCAAACGAACTGTTGATGCAACAACATGTTGCATGTTATAGGGGGTGCATGTAAAAGGGGGTGAGGCAGCCTTCATATAAAATTTCACAGTGACAATTTTACACTGTCCCTCTGCAGGCCTGTACCTTCTGAATATATACACTGAAGGCCACATCCTGCATGACCTGAAACTGGTGATGAGAAGAAAGCAGGTGTGGCTTTGGCAGTCCTGTTGGGTCTGTGAATGAATCTCTTATAAAAAAATACCTTCAGGAAACTGCCCTTCGACAAGGAGCAAGTGCTGCTGGCTAAATTCATTTATAATCCAAAGTCAGATATTACACAGAAAAACTAAACTGCAGTTCAACCTTAATAAAACCAAGAAGATGGAATTGGGTAATGAAAATCTTGTTACTACAGTGGAGACCAGTTAAAGAGACAGAAAGCTTTGCAGGAAAAAAACCATTCCAACTGCAAACAAGCTAAGACACGGTCTATTCATACAGAAGCCAGCGCTCGGGTAAGCAATACAGAATCAAACCAATACTTTATAAGATTTAAATCTCTGTCTTGATATGATATCAATATATTTATATATCTATAATTTAGAATATATTATGTACATATCCAACACCAGATTGCAATAAAAGTCTTAAAGCAAGCTGATAAATTATTCTATAGACAGCAACTTTGGTTGGAGAACAGCTTAAAGATAGACACAATATGTTTCAGGAATACTGTGGATAGATAATTTTGCTTTTTTACATCTTATGTTGCTGAAAGACATGGGTTTATGCAGAAATACTGGCCCTGGAAACTGATTCCCATGAACAATAGACTTGTAGGGGAGAAGAAGATCTACCTTATGCTGAATGCTTATAGGGCTGTTATTTTTTGTAATTATTATTTTCACATACCAGACCACACTTTGGGCAGTCTAGGTACTCATCTCTTCCCCAAAGCTGTTTTATGCCACCGTCTTTAAAAGAGACAGCATCACTTGTGGCAGGTTTAGGAGGTGGCTCCCAGCACACAGAGGCAGAAGCAGCAGCAGCAGCAGCAGCCTGGCTCTGCACCTCTGTCCTGCCCCAGCACCTAAACCTCACTAGAGCAAACCTCCTGCCTGTCTCACAGCTTCTCAGTCCTCCCCCAGTGCGACTGAACTCGCACTGCTGCTGTGGTGGCACCTGGCTGGACAGCAGTGCCTCATGTGAAAGGAGAGGTCTGGAACAGCTTTTTGAAATGAAAAAGCCACCTTAATTGCCTATGTTACCTTACAGCTTAATTTAGTACACATTACTTTAAGAGTCTTCATTTACAAATGAAGTCACTTTGTCTAAATACAGTTCCAACACATGGTACATAATAATATATGATGGTTTATTGTAGATGATGGTAACAAATGACTTCTATCTAGAAATTTAACAGGAACAAAATACTTTGTTTCTGGTTTCACAGGCTATAGATAGAGATCCATGGTATATGACTGCTGAGGAGTTTTCTTCTTTGCGAAAGTACGTTTAAAGACCTCATATAGATCCCATTCCACCACAAGAACCATTAAACAGTAATCAACAGAAGTGTGAGAGTTCACAGATTTTTCTAACGTGAGTCAGTTTTGTTCACTAGAGTTTCTGTCTCTGGTGAGCAGCTCACTGCAACTCCATTAATAAGTGCATTATTTTATTTGCTTGCTTTAGCTGTCTTCAAGATCCTAAATTGTTATCTTCTGAGATCCAGATGCATGCCATGTGGTGTTTGTGCAACTAAAAATGAAGGGGTCTATTCTCGTCTCGATGTGTGGGGAATCCCTGAACACCAAGAGAAGAACATATCCTTAAGGGTTAAAGGAGGGAACACATTTTTATTTGATTACAGGGCTTACGGAAGTGACTTATATTTGCTACAAAGAATATAAATCAAAAGAGCTGTAAGTTGTTAAGATTCTGGAAATGGTTTATCCTAGTTTTCACAGCACCACCCCTACATGTATCTTTCCCTAGGAAGCTGCTTTCAGACTAAATTATGAAAAGCAGTGTTTTTGTCTGCTATAACACAGAGCTGCACAAACATCCCATTCCTCCACTCCAACTACTGCAGTGGTGCTCTACAAAACTGGGATGGAGAGAAGGCTGGACCACAGGAAGCCGTAGACCTGCTGTGACTGCAGCTGCCACATAAATCACATACTTTGTACTACCTTAACAGCAAACATAGTTAAACACAAAGCTTGATTCATATCACAGTAATTTTGTGGGGGAAAAAAATAAAATAAAATAAACTTCCCCCCCCATAAAATACATAGCTATCCCCCCTCCCCCCCATATATTGCTTCAGTCCAGCATTTACAAGGAGATCTATGAGACAGCATTATCCACTGCACTTTCTTCTCTGCATAATTGGAAATAAAAGTGGGATCAGTTTTAATATTTTTCTAAATTATCATATAAAAACTGTTAAGAGACCTAAGCCATCACCATGGCTTAGGTAAACAGCCAGTGCTTTCATTAATTCTGGCACCAGGAAGTGGAGAAGCAGATAGTCTCACCCTGTCTCATTAGGGAATGCTTCTTACAGATCTGTGGTGCTGTCTCTGAAGAAGTAAATCCTGTGCCTCTTCAGCAACCTAATGTCAGTTTATCAACTCTGAATGGCAATTTCCATTTCGTAAATGAAATCTATTTTGCAATCTGTTTCACTGTATTTGCCATTCAAGATAGTAAAATGGGTCTGTGAAAAGTGTTTTCCTCTAAACAATTTATGTCTTTCATTTAATTTAATTTATCCACCAATATTTTAGGTGGATGCTAATATGAGTATTCAGATTTTGCAGCTTTTGTCATTCAACATATAGCCAGAATTGTACCAGATTAAGCTCATTTTCATATAAACCAATAGCAAACCCAGGTTCTAATGGTACAGGCTTTACAAACCATTAGGAATTGAGTAATACTACGCAAAATGGACACTGCAAAGCAACTTTCTGGATCTACCCAGGACAGACATTTGCTGGAGAGCAGACAGAGCAATCTTGCAGAAGCATGATCACTTACACAGCCAACTTACCTTGCATTAATGAGGTACTGTGCTAAGCTGATGTTTGCAGGGGATCCTGTGATTGTAACTTGTCGTTCTGCGGAGCCTTCTGTGGCATTAGCAATCTTGATCTGCGCTCCTGACATCTGCCTGATTTCATTTATCTTACTGCCTTGTCTGCCAATAATGCAGCCTATTAACTGGAGCGGGACAAAGACTGAGATTAGTGCCACAGACACAAGCAAAAACCACTTAACTGCAACCTGTAGTATTGCTAAAAAGATGGTTATGAGCAGCTCAGTAGCAAAACAAAAAGATTTTTGCTCTGCTGTTTGGAAGGAATCTCTAGTGCAGCCTATTGGCTCTATGGTCATATGCCTCTAGATCCAGTTTTGCTGCTACATGGTTAAGTCAGTATCTTATTTCTGGTGTTTCAAGACTATTTCACTGTCTCCATGGCAGAAAATGACAGCGTGCTGTGATGTTGAGAAAACCAAACCACTTGCCAGTGGCAGCAGCAAGCCAAGAGCAGCAGCTGGAAGCCAGGCTGACCATCCACAGCTGCTGTGTGTGGCTCTGCACCTTCCCAGAGCGCTGACAGCCCTACACCTCCCTGTGGTTCTTGCTTGGCCAGGTACTGTGCATTAAAGTCAGTGGGATTTACAGCTCTCTGACTGCAGGCAGAAGCAGGCATAGGAAGATACTGAAATTTGTCTGCCTTCCTTTACAGAAACTTACCAAAACTCTTTGTGAATAGAACTGAGCCTGAGCTCTGTGTGTGTGCACATGTGTGTCCCAGGGTGTTTTTCCTCCAGCATGGGGAGCCCCCAGTAGCAAGTGGGCACGGAGCCAGCAGCTGAGGCTGAGATGTTTTGGTTTCTGTAAGGGTGAGGAGGGGGGTTTTGTTCTGGGTGCTGAGCAGCTCAGCCATGGCCAGAATGAGTAGAAAACGGAAACTTTGATCTACAGGTCTGTTGATGCTGGGATAATGTTGCCAGTTTTTCAGAAGGATATGCCAAGATGCAAAGACTGCCCCTCCACTCTTCCTGCTGCTTCAGGCCTGATGTGTTACCCTCTGTGGTACTGCAGTACTTGGAGTAACTGGCCAGAAACAGATTCACGTTGTCCACGTATTTTATCAACAGAAGAAAACCTCCAAACGCAATCCTTGCTTCACACTCAGGGACAAACAGAAAGCCAAGTGGATACCCAGGTAGCTGAAACAAAGACCAAGTTTTGACAAGCACAGGAGGAGCAACCACGAGGGAGGGAAAATGGGGTGGCAGGAAACGCACACAGGATTTCCCATCCTGTTACACCAGGAGGGCCTTGCTGAGCTCCCTGTCCTCATCCCAAGGAATCTCTCTGAGTGTGTGACTACATGCCAGTGCAGAGGACTGGTGTGTGCTTCACCAGGAAGCCTCTGGCCTGTCGGTGTGCACACCACTGTGCCTGCACTGGCTACCTGTGGGCAGCACAGGGATCCCTAAGCCACTGCTTCTGATGCCTCAGTCTCACTGGCCTCTGTGGTCTGCAGGGAGTGAAGCTGGTGCAGGAGAGGAGAGCACCAGAGCAGGCACCTGCTGGGGTCACTCAGCAAGCTGCCAATTGCAGGTGCTGTGGGTCCTCAGTGATGCCCAGCTTGTCACCCAGGTGGGTCAGTGCAAAGAATGTGCCATCTCCTAGCTGAGCTTGAGTTAGGTAGTGAGCATTCAGTCCACACTGGTCAAAGACACTGGTGACACTGGTGTCTCGAAGAGAGGTTTGGTAACCTTTGGCCTGAAGCTCTCCAAAGTCACCACTCATTGCTGTGACAACAGGATTCTTGGACACCCTCTGCAAGCTGTGACACGGCCTGTGGCTTGTGCAGAACACACAACTCCATGCAGGAAGGATAGTAGTGCTGGGGGCTTGGGCTCTCTCTGGGGTGCCTTTCTCATTACTTGTTACTTACACTGAAATCTGAGCAGTATCTGAGTATTCAAGAGCTGATGTATTCTTGAAGAAGTTCATGGGACATTTGGTTATGGGCATTTGGTTTTACATAAAGAGACCTGCCTATGATGCCTTGCTCAGAGATGGAATCATGTCAAACTGCATCCAAACACCTCTGGCCCATCTGGGAGAGGAGCCAAACCTAGCACAGACTATACCAAGCCTACTATACACTGTAGTCTAATACTGTACTTACTAATAAGTATAATCATCAGTGGCACAGGGTCCTGTTGAAGGCCTGTCACTTGTGGTGTCCCCCAAGGTTCAATACTGGACCCAGTGCTGTTTAACTTGTTCATCAATGACTCAGATGAAGGGGCAGAGGCCTGCTCAGCAGGTTCCAGAGGGCTGTGCAGACCTTCAGAGGGACCTTGACAGGGTGGAGAGATGGGCAGAGAGGAACTGTCTGAAATTCAGCAAAAGTGGGGGCTGACCTGCTGGAAAGCAGCTCTGTGGTGAAGGACCTGGGGGTCTTGGTGGACAAGAAGCTGTCCATAAACCAGCAGTGTGCCCTTGGGGCCAAGAAGGACTTTGAGATCCTGGGGAACATTAGGAATAAATAATACTGCCCAGATCAAGGGAAGTCATCCTGCCCCTCCACTCAGCCCTGGTGAGGCCACATCTGGAGTGCTGTGTCCAGTTCTGGGCTACTGAGGACAAGAGAGACATCGAGCTCCTGGAGCAGGTCCAGTGCAGGGCCACAAAGACGAGTAAAGCACTGAAGCACCTCTCTTATGAGGAAAGGCTGAGGGAACTTGGCCCGTTCAGCCTCGAGAAGAGACAACTGAGAAGGGACCTCATGAATGTCAGAATCTGAAGGAAGGGTGCCAAGAAGGTGGATTCAGGCTTTTCTTGGTTGTACCAAGCGATAGGACAAGAGGCAATCAATGGGCAAAAACTGATGCACCAGAAGTTCCACCTGGATGTGAGGAAGAACTTTTTCATTGTGTGGATGACCAAGCACTGGGACAGGCTGTCCAGAGTGGTTGTGGAGTCTCCCTCACTGAAGATATTCATGAACCATCTGGACACAATCCTGTGCCATGTGCTCTAAGATGACCCTGCTGGAGCAGGGAGGTTGGACCAGACAGCCCTGTGGTCCCTGCAACTTGACCCACTCTGTGAATACTTGTATTTTAAGTATCTATAATATACACGTATGTACATACACACACACATAGTATGTACATGTATATGCATAGCTATTTTGACTCTCTCAAAACTTGGCTGGAAGAGCTGACATCAGATGTGCATCAAGCCCAGTAGTCTGTCTCTGACTGTGGCAGTAGCCCACCCTTACAAGAAAAAAAACAAAAGGTAAAACCAGTGTGAGGTATAAAATGAAGTTTCCGCTGGTATTTCAAATTCCTTCCTAAGGCTTACAGACCACCTGAGCAGTAGCTGCTGTCTCTGCCTTTATGTTCCATAGTCCATCTGTCTGACAATTTCTTTTTGAACCTGTTTCTCCTTTTGCTGTCCAAGGGCCATGGCAGTGACTTGCAGAGCTTGCTGATGTGTTAAGTATCTCCATTTGTTTGCACACCCAAAATATCAGCTGGTGTACCCTCCTTGATCTGTGAGCACCAGGTAAAAATGGTTCCCTTTCCACTTTCTCTACACCACCTCTGTCGGTCTTCCCCAACCTCAACACACCTCATTTCTCCTTGTGCCAAAAAAACTCCAAACAAACCAACCCTGAAACACACTTTCTGCTTTTTTCCTTTTTCTAGCTTTGCTCTGTTCTTTGATAAAGTTTTGCTGGCATGAATGGAAATAGAACTGAGTCAGGAGTCTGGACTTTTAAAGGGTGGGATTCAAAGGTCTCCTATAATTCCTCCCACCTCCAAATTACTGATGCTGATAGTTTCTCCCAATATGCTATGGCATCTCTGGTTCAGCTACCTCTCTTCCATTTTTTTATCTTCCCCATAATGCTAAATATAAATGCTAAATTTATATATATATATAAATATATATAAATTAATTTTCCTGTAATGCTAAAGCACTGACAGAGTCTAATAAAAGCATTCAATGCTACAGAGCATTGACAACCACAGGAAATGGCATGGAGATTTTAAACACTGGTAAAAAAGAATCAGTTTCTTTTCTTATAATGTAGTGCTTATAAAAAGGGCCAGGAATTAGCCTCTGCAACTTGGTATCTGCTGTCAGGAGCAGAGGGGTTGACCACAGGTACTCATGGTTCCCCCTGGCTCCCTGCTGCCAACACAGCCAGTCCATTTGCTTTGACGAAGCCTCTGCACTAGCTGAGCAAGCAGGTGCTCATCATGAATGAGACTCTTCAATCTCTTTTCAGAAAGATACAGGCTGAAACTCTTGGTTTCAGGTTTGGGTTGGTCTGTTTTGTGTTTTTCAACTGGAAGGTCTGGGGCAGAGTACTCTATAGGGGGAAATATCTCCTGAGGCAGATTATAGTTCTTTACAAACTTGCAGAAGGGCCTGGAAAAAGATGCCTAAATACTCTGTATCTCTTAAGGACAAAATAATAATAATGTTAAGAAATTTCCTTGCCACAACAATGCAAAATCTGGACCATAATAACTGCACAGACTTTGCAATAAGCCATATAGAAAACTGAGAAAACGTGGGCTGCTCCGAGAACATTTTGCACATGTGGGTCCCACTCATTGGCAGGGAAGTATTACTTCCCTGATAGGGAAATAAGGGCAATTCTTCAAGTCTGCCATATCCATCTTGGATGGACTGACTCTTCTGTTTCTATGGAGTAGTGATCAGATTTACAGCTGCCTTAAAATGTTCTTGGTGCTTTCTGTGGGGTAAGTTGCTTTCCTGTTGCTTGTCCCTGGCTGCCTCTCCCACATATAAGCAAAATCTGCCTAATTCTTATGAGATGGATTTTTAAATTATTATTGGTCTGTTCATTTATTCTCAATGGATTTTTTGGGGTATTGACTTATGAAATCTTAAGATATCTGTTATTTACACTCAAGGGTGCCATCTCTTCTTTCTTTTAAGGTTCTTTTAGGGACCTGTTTATGTCACTTTATTCTGGGATTTAGGTGAAACACACTTATGTTGTGTAACTTGGGCAGCAGTGGAAGGACAGACAAGATCCCAGCAAGGAAAGAAAGGCAACCAAATGCCTCCGTAAGAAGCTTTGATGATCAAAATGAGATACTAGATAAAAACCAAGGTGACTTTTGAGATGGACTAGGAGAAGTGTCTCTTTGTTCTCTTTTTGGAGTTACACAGAAGTTTTGAAAAAACCTAGAAAGGCAAATCTTCTGAATTCATTATTTGGAGAGGAAGCCTCAGCTTTTAGCATGTGGAAAATAACTTTCTGTAATTTTTTTTTCTCCAGTATCTCTTTGTTATTGAGCAACAGGTTAATTGCAGTTGTCAGCATACTGTATGAAGAAAGCAGCATGATGTTTTTACAGAAATTATTAATAATAGAAAAAATAAATTTCTGTCACTGCCTAAATGCCAGAGGGAGTGAGGAAAATTTATTTCAATATGAAGCTATGTAATTTGTAAAAGGGTATTAATATCTATTTGCTGTAGACTAGGCTAAACTCTCATCTCCTCATTGTCTTTATATCTGATTTTGCTCTATCATGTTCTTACTGAGGTATGCTTATCATTATCTTGGTCTTAAAAAGTATATAAAAGTATGTAGCACGTGTAGCTATACACTGATTTCTCTGGTAGCTGTAAAGCATGTGGGTATTTGCAGGTCTCATGGTGTTCTCATGTGTGCTGGACTTTTACACAGATAAGCACAAATGATAAGAAAGCTGTGGAACTCGTGCAGCACAGGGGATCCCTGGAGCTGGAGCAGGCAGGGGACAAACCATGGGCAGCTTCAGGGCTGCACTGCAGCTCCATGCCAGGGCTTGCAGCTTCCTTCACCTTCAGCCAGATAAACAATCAGTGTGCCACACTGACAGCCTGCCCATCAAAACTGGGACTGGGAGATGCTTATTGGGAAAGCAAAGTCAAATGGCCCATGCAGGCTTTGCTGCACAACTGCTGCTGCCTCTCCCACCCTGACCTCCCTCCACACACAGCATGTGATTGATGGTGCTGGTGCCTTCCCACTCTGCTCCCTCACTGCCTCATTTCTCTCTGTCTCCCTCATATCCTCATTCCTCTTCGAATCATTAAGGTTGTAAAAAACCTCTAAGATCATGGAGCCCAACGATTAACCCAGCACCATCATTTCACCCCTAAACCAAGTCCTCAAGTGCCACATCCACAATGTCCATTTGAACACTTCCAGATGTCCTTTTGAATGCTTCCAGGGATGGTGATTCCACCACTTCCCTGGGCAGCCTGTTCCAATGTCTGACCACCCCTCCAGTGAAGACATTTCTCCTAATATCCAAACTAAACCTCCTCTGGTGCAACATCCTAAGGCCGCTTCCTCTTTTCCTATAATTCACTTGGGAGAAGAAAACAACCTCCACCCGCCTACAGTCTCCTTTCAAGAAGTTATAGAGAACAATAAGGTCTCACTGAGCCTCCTCTCTTCAGGCTAAACAGCCCCAGCTCCATCAGCAGCTCCTCGTGGGACTTGTGCTCAGACTCTTCACCAGCTTCACTGCCCTTCTCTGGACTCTCTCCAGCACCTCAATGTCTTTCCTGAAGTGTGGGGCCCAAAATTGCACACAGCATTTGAGATATGGCTTCACCAGAGCCAAGCACAGGGGGACATTCACTGCCCTGGTCCTGCTAGTCACACCACAAAAAGAAATACATTTTTAGCACTGGGCTGCCTGGAGAGCAGCCCTAGTGCAGCTGTGATGGGGACACCAGCATGCATGGTCACACTGGGAGACCCAAGGGAAGGCACCTGCAAAATTCCCAAGCAGCTCCTGCTACCCAATAGGACAAGAGGCTGTTCTTGCCTCTGCTCTGCAGCCCTGGGTATGCACACACAGACAGGAGCACACAGAGCTCAGGTGGGCAGCACCGACCTTTTGTTCCTCTACCGCACACCCTGACACCACACAAACGTCAGAACTCCCTCTCACCACCTGTAGAGCTCCTGCAGGCTCTTCCTAAGCCTAACCCCATTTTAGCCTCAGCTTTGTTCCTTTAGCAGCAACAGCAAGACACTCACTGCATAGCCAGAAAAACCTTCTATGAGAATCATCGTGTGGATTCGTGTTTGCTGTTCATGGAGAGTGCTGAGCTGGGGCATTTCACACCTCATGGATGAGAAACTGTTGGTTTTTAAAATTTTTGTATGGCACTACAGGACCCAGGGCCAACTTTCTCCCTCCCCTTCTCTGCCATGAACCCCAAAAGAAGATAAGTCAGAAGAGTTACCTTGGATTTACAACTCTGATGGCAAGAACAACCTTTGTCTGAAAGTGAAATTAAGAAACTTGTGCTGTAAGGATAAAGAAGGTGCTCCTAAAAAATTCTCAACTTAATATGAATTTGGTTGCAAAGCAGGAATTGGTATCAGCAGGGAATTTTTTACATAACAGAAAGCTTAATGAATCACAGCACTCACACCTCCACTTTGTGGTTCTGTAACTTTTTCTTACTGTAAATCATTGCCACTGAGTTTAATAGGGCTTGCACAATATTTTAAGTATCTCTTAAGTAATATAATCGCTATTTGTGATCCCACTCATGCTTCAAAGCTTTTTTTACTGGAGGGGAATACTTCCATTTTCCAAGTGACTCATTTGTAATGAAAATGGAAAAAAGACCCCAACCCTGTCTGCAACGAAATCGAATTAAAGGGGAATGCATTTTTATGTGATGCCCAGCTTACCAGTTGAGCATTTTGAGCTGTTTTAAGATTCAGCACCATGTTGCTCATGGACACTGAGCCTGTCGATCACAACTGACCCAGAGCTGCTGGAGCAGGAGTGTTCCTAGCCCTTGTTTTTTAAATAAACCCTTATACTGCACCTTTACATTTCCAAAGTAGCTTTTTGGCTCAGGAAAAATGCCATCTTGGGTAAGTGTGGGGTTCAGTGGAGATGGGCATGGAGGACTCCAGGCCAACACACAGCACGCGGGGCTGCACATTCTTCCACCCCCTTTGGCCCCTCTGCTGAGACCACCCATGCCACCTGAGAGATGAGTTTTGGGAAGCCAGGCTTTCATGAAGCCAGTGAAGCCCTGTGGCACTGTCACCAAGGGGCACGAGAGGGGACAGCCACTCCTGCTGCTGCCATCCAGCGTTTCACCGACCCCTCACACCCCTCCCCACAGACTGAGTGCTGCACAATTTATTCTGGGGCCGGTGTTCACAGATCAGCCAAAGGTCAGAGGTGTCCCCTCTGGTGGCAGAGGAGCGAGAGAAGAGAAAGAGATACGGACTATTGGTCCACTTACATCATTGGGAATAGTAAGTTCATGGGAACTGGTTGGAGTAGTGGCATCCAGTCCTATTCAGGGGACAGAGGGAAAATGTTACGCCAGCTGTTTGCAAGAAGGGCAAGACACAACAAATGAAATTCTAAAGAAGGAAACATACAGAAAGGAGAGGAAAAAAAAAAGAGAAAAGAAAGGAGCAAAGAAAAATAGAGAACTGATCGTGAAACAGAAAAGAAAGCAAAGGATGCAAAACTCAGAGGGCTGGACTAATTTTAAATGAGTCTTATTTTAATTAACCTTTAACCCACCAAAGCAACAAATGTCACATGAGATTCCACAGGGTCATCATAAAAAGCTTCTAGAAAATGAAGGGTTTCCTCTAAAAATAAGTCTCTGAAGCTTGTTCTAAACACATCAATTGAGAAATTAATGTATGGCTGAAATTGGACCTGTCTACCAGGAACTCTAGAATA